>JANEHU010000370.1:0-146798 GCA_027563435.1 Nasonovia ribisnigri | reverse complement strand
TCTAATAGTCCTGGCGAAGTAAGTACCCATGTAAATATTATGGAGTCTCATAATTGGTCAAGTTTACAGATAAGTTTACAGAAGTGCCCAATAAGAGTTCACATTTTTATTTCATCAGTGCGATGCACTCCTATTGAATTATAAAATTAGTTATTTATCACTATAATACAGGACTATTTAGGACTTAATGTGTACTAAAATAACTAAAACACGAATTTAAAATTTCCATAATTGAAAATACGCTTTCTTCGTGTACCTATAGATATTAGATAAACATTTTCGTAGATATTATTTTTTAGTTATGGAAATCAGTACGTGTTAAAACGTCTTGCAGAATATTCATTCCAATTTTTTTGTGAATACCTATACGCTTTGTGATATAGTATAATAATATAGTATACGAACATTTCTTTTTAATTTTTAAGTATTATGATCCATACACTATACACAACCTATAGATATTATCATCGAAATAGGAATCAAAATTAGCACAATCCTTGAAATCAACGATGATAATAACGTAACACTTTCGTTCGTATCAATATTATTCTTGTATTATATTTATAACAATTGGTGTGCAGATATATTTAAAATGTACACAAAAGTATATCGTACAGGTTATTCTAACCCAATCTTTTCATTATTACCTATAGTCTTTTTTATATAAAATGGTAAGCAATATAATATATGTTGAATTTAGACAATTTTGCTCGACAACTTATAATGCAACTTCATGCGTGCTTCAATGCTCACGTATTGCAGAGCCCTTAAATATTTAACTTGTTTATAAATTGTATTTGACTCACGTGGTATGCTATTATTTGACGACGACCATAAATAAATTATTTGGTATTATTAAAACCTCTATAATGATACGATATTACTACAAAATAAGTAAATAAATAATATTGGTTACACTTTTTCATTTCGTTAAAAAAAATATAATATATTATATATAATTGGTTTGGATATTTTAGATTTTAAAAGAAGAACATGGATCAAATATGTAATTTATGGAACGTTGTGACATGAGAACTCACCTGGCCACAACGGGTATTGGTTACCTATATTATTTAATTTGTATATTTTTTGTTAATTTCTTTGTTTTTGTGTATTTATTATTCATTATTTATTATTGTAAATATTCTTTATTGTAAATATTCTTTATTGTAATTATTCCTTATTGTAATTATTCTTTGTTGTTAAAAAAATGTATTGAATTTTGTTCAGAAAAAAAAAACGTGTACCTACATATTTTTGTAATTTGTAATGTTGAAAATATAATTTGAAGAACACAACTATATTATATTATATGGTAAAAATACAATAAAAAAAGTAGTTATCTTCCTAACTTTCTTGTTGTAAAATAGGTGTGGAGACGTGTAATAAATATATATATATATATAATTCGTATATAATTCGTCATTAATAGTAGTATAGTACCTACGTCTCTGTGATATACGTTTTAAATTTGAATTCAATGACTTATCAATTATTTAATAATACAAACATTTAAAGATTCTGAGCTAATTAAAAAATAGTCAGCCTATTTAAATCAGATTCAAAAATAAGTTTGATTTAATATTTAAATAAATTAGTAATTTTTTATGAATGTAAATAATGACCGATTTAGTCAAACTATGGTTCATATTTTGTTTTAATAATTTTAGAGATAATATTAGGTATATTAATCCTGTGCAGATTCTAATTGTATTTGTTTTAAACCTATTTCATTGTCAAAACAAAGATATAAATATTTTTTTTTATTCATCTTATTAATCGACTTTAGCAGCCTTAGTCTTACCCATAAGTTTTTCATGACACAATAACATTGTCTTACTAGAATACTATGGGTAAACATTGAAAACACTTCTGATATAATATATCAATGTGCTATGAAATCTGATGTCCTCGCAATTTAAAATATTTATTTAGGAAATAATAATTGCTTATTATATTTTCTCACATATAATGTTATCTTCTTATAGGTCCTAAATACTATTTTTTAAGCTTTGTTAAAAGTGAAGGTAAAATATTGGCAGTATTTACTGAAGATGGTACCAAAACCTTTAAATTCATTGAGGTCCGTAGTCCGTTGACTATAATATAGAACATACAATAAAATATAATAAGTGCCAATCGATATAATAAAAATAATACTAGGTACCTATTATTATATTATATTATACATAATAATTACTGGTGTTTTCTGAACTGCAGTTGGGCGAAAACCTCGTTATTCACGGTTAATTTTCTTATTATATTCGTCTGTCCTTGCACGTTCCGAGTGTTCCGACGTGTGGCTATCTGGAATGACGACGATAAAAATTAAATGGGCAATGCAAATTTAATGACAAAGACGCGACGAGTTTAAAACGGAGACTTGTGCCCATGCGTCACTATATATTATATACCGTGGCCGTCTTCACCGCTGAGATTTGCTGGAGGTTTTTAGAGCGTGTGATACATATAACTTAATAAATAATTACATTTTAATAAAAATATATAGATAAAACTTGAGATGGCAGCAGTGTTGTATCTAAATAGTTATAGGACATATAGGTTATATACAAGGAGGAAAATGTAAACAAAATATTATTATTTTTTTTTTGTTCAAATTGCTCTCGGCCTACATTGTATATATTATTACAATAATGGAAACATCAATACATATTTTTTTATCAACATCGAAAAACGAAAACTGGGTTACCCGATTATGTTATGATATTATATGCACGATTGAAAACGGGATTCGCACATATTCGGATTTTCACCTTTCACGCATATGCGCAATTCCCTTTTCAACAATATCGCAATTTCGTAGATTTATTTTTATCGAGAAAGTCAAATCAACGAAATTATTCATTTGAAAATTATGTTAAAAATATAGATCTGCGGTTGCAAATTTTTATAATATCTAAGTTTCCTGAGGAAATTCATTTTGACATCCATTGTACCTCAAATTATTGAGAGTCCGTCACTTTCCGATTTTATAGGACTGCACGCTCTTCAATCGTTTATGGTATATGTACACTGTACATGTACTTATAACTATTACGGTATTACCTATATAGATACAAAATAATTTTTCCATATTATTATGTTTTTGAGTGCTTGAAGTAATACAGGTCACTAAATCACCAAACTACTATTATATTGGTATAATTTAAGATAATTTTATATTTTAATTTAAAAATTAATTTCTACGCGAAACGAGTGTAATTATTATTATTATAATATTATAAAATATAATAGATATAATTACCATATTATAATAAGGCACGTAATATTATTATTTAAACGAACCGAAAACATATAGTATTTCGGTGAGAACTGAACACAATATATAAAATTCGATACACGTTCGCGAGCTAAGTGTGTATCGGTCGCCTGTATTTTTTTCGTCGAACCTACTGAAAATTTCGTGTCACACGTATTGAATAACTTCTTTGAACATATTATGGATGCGACACCTTTACTGACTGACATCAGACCAAAACGTTCCTAAAAGGCTTACCCTTTTCGTCGGCTGTATATATATATGTACCGATATATATTGCCTATATTATTATGTACTATGGAGGATCTCACGTACACAATGATCATAAATATTCACCTCGAGGGCTATCCGCGCCGGAGCGTACGAGGCAATTTAAAAAGACATTCATGTAGGTCTCCCTAATCCGATGAAGATATTACTACGCGATATCGGATTTCTGACTTTTCTTACTTACTCGCTCACACACATATATAACCCGTATGTGTATATATATATTATTGATTGGTATGGGAAGGGGGCGGTGTTAAGAGTATACAAATCAGGCGCCGCCAGGCGGGAGGACCAAAAACAAACAACGGAGACGTTTTTCGTTTTTCCAGATTTATTTGATCACGTCGATTTATAGATAATAATTACAGGGTCCGAACGCCCGGGCCGGCCATTAAATAGCCAGAAAGTACCTAGGGCGAAACCCGAGATCCTGTGTACATTCAGAACCCTCCTTTTGGGCGAATTCCGGACGAATGATTCATATGCAAGCAGAGAAGCGTCGTTGGAGATATAATATTTAGACTTTTACGGAGAAAGCATAATATCGTCAACGATTTAATAGCTAAATAGCCAGGTATGCATTACCTCCTCTTTAATGCACTCGATAAAAAAAAACAAATAAATAAAACGTATTTAAATATTTCATATTATACAATAAACCTATTATTAAGAGTATATAATATATACTATATTATATAGTTTGTAAAGAGTATATTTAGCGTCGATACACTATTGTATACTAAACTAGTTACTTTCTATAATATCATAATACAGTGTAGCTAATAAGTCATAATGTAATATATTATTTGAAAAATCTAAATTTGTTCCAAAACTTGTTCTGATAGTCATTGTACATAATATAATATAGGTATATTGTATTATGAATATAGTGTGATTCACCAACAAGCTTCTTGCAGCATAATATCCTTCAATAATGAATTTATTCAATTTCTGATATTTTTCGATTTTTAAAATAATATATACTTAACGGTCATATTTTCAAATATTTAGATTTTATATACCATTTAAGGAGTGTCCTATACTTCTGTGGCCAAATCACTTTCTATTTTTCAAATAATAATCACCCTTTTTTCCTATATTATTAATTATTTACCAGATGACTTTTTATAAACGTTGATGTATCTATAAATATAAATTTGATCGAGTAGAAACGATTGAGTTAATTAACGCTAAGTATTAAGGATAATAGGTACAAATTTAAATAAAATACTAAATATTAATACTTTATATTTAAAATGTTAACATTTTTAAGGATTATTATCCTTAGTACCTATATAATATAATATTATATAGTATATATATATAATATGTAAATATACATTTTAATGATTCAGAGACTTTTCGTTCGTATTTTTATATAAATACATAAACAGTTTGAAAAAAATGTATACACAGTCGAAAATCAAAATTTAAAAGCATAAAAGCCACACATATTGACCCTATAATATATACCATGTCATTTATTATGTTATGAGAAAATTATGACAATATAATAAATATGAATTGATTCATTTAAAATTGTAATGACCCTATATTTCCCAGGTAAATGATATTTTTGTTAAATACTGAAATAAATAAATGTTTACTATAAAATATTTCTCTTAAGTCTGTTTTTATACCTAATCAGTATAAACTGTGTTAGTACACAACATTGGTAGGAGTAAAATAATAGGACTTGGTTGGAGTGGACTTTGTGTATAGATACCTACTTATTAGTTGATAAATGTAATAACCAGCTGGTTATAAATTGTAATATTTTAATGCTTTGTTTTGTGGTTTTAATAACAGTTGGTAGTGTTATTTATTGTCATTGCATCATTGTTTCCAACGATAAATGTTACGTATATTTGTAAGATAAACTTATAAAGAAAAATGTAATTGTAAACATTTTGGACGACTGTTTAACTTGATTTGTTATAATAATATGATCCATGAGAAAATAACTAATAATAAAAAAAAAATCAACAGTGGGTAATATTAACTTTGAAAAATCATAGATAGAAATATAGAATTTTAGTAACGCTCAAAAACATAATATATGTATATTATATTCACTATTATATTTCTTGTGGTCATAAATAACGGAAAATATGTAATAAAAATGATAAAATGTGACAAATATAAAAAATTATAAACTATATAAATTGAAATTTAAGTAACTGAAAAAGTAAACAAATTATATTATGGCGCGCTACTAAGTATACTGTTATTCGATGCGTGAGCTTATGATTAATCTATAGGCCATAACAATATAATGACATATAAATAGTTAATATATTTTATTATTGTATGATATTTTATCCACGTGACGATATTATGATGTCAAATATATTTTAACATCGAGTGCTAAGCATGGATTTTTGCGGCTCCGGAAAGGATGATGCTAACAAGGGTCGGTACCTATATCGTCGTTAATAATAGTTTTCGTCCGCAATTGCGGTATAAACATAAACGAGCATTGTTTATACCACGCACACGTATGAATTGCACGCGGCGGCCGAATAATAATAATAATAATAATAATAATGTGATATTATACATGAAATATTTTAGCATATATTATTATTGCAACGTGAGTGTATACCACGACATGGACGCGTGCCAAAACCGCGCCAAAAACCGTATCGTAGTTTATCGCAGATGCGCATCATCTGCACCTGAAATGGATGCGATGACGAATTAATATTATTTTCGGATGACGAGTGATGTACCGTGGTGACAGGAGAAAAATGTAATATACAGCCTGCAAAAATCTCTGCAAAGAATCATTTTCTCTCGAAATTCCCAATTTTTCTCATGTATGTACAACGTAGAAATCGAGTGTATTATACTATTATAAACGTGCGGAATGGTATGCATATATAAAACAATCGTATATCAGTGATGGGTACATACAAATATAAAATTAGTTAGTCTTTATAAAAAATGTGTAAACTTTAAATAAATTTTCCATTTAGAACAACTAATAAATTTGTATACAATTTAAAATAACTAGCAATAATATTCCCATGTTTTGGGATTTTTTTTTCAATTTGTCTCAATCAAAATAATTATTGTTTATTATTATTCTGAATTATTTAATAGGCATGCAATAAAATGGTTGTACCTACTGATGTTAATGATGTTTAATGGAATAAAAAATATTGGACAAAAAAACTGTTTTTATAATAGGTACCTATATATACGGATAATAATAATTTGGATAATATTATAATAATTTATAACTTTCCATATGATTTTTGGCAGTCTACTCTTGCACGCTGAACGCACATCGGACGAAAACGTAAAAAGGCAAAATAATAGATATATAGGTACCTATAATTTTTATACGCATTCGTTTTATAAATCAGCTGTCCGTGGACGAAAGTTGTACATGATTGAGTAACACCGCAATGACATACTAATAATAAAAATATATATAATATATAAAATATCTACACATGGTAAAAAAAAAAATTGATTGTATATTATTTACTGCACACATCGACTGTAGCACAACACGAGCCCAATTAAAAACCCGATACGGTTATTATTATATTATTATTATTATTATTATCATCATCGTCCTCGCCGCCGTGGTCGAATAAAAACCAAATTTGAATCACGTTAAGAAAAAAACACTAAATGTCTCTTCTGAGTGGGCAAAGGGCGACCGTCGGCGTGACGGCGTTATCGCGCATTCATAATCGTATACCGGGAGGCGATCGAGCAAACGCGCGCGCGCGAATATGTCTGCGGGCAATTTTTTCTTTTCCTTCCATATAATATATACATACATAATAATAAAAAAATAATATTATTTCACGTTTAATTTACGAGCCGAGTTAAAGGAGCGTACCTATGTAATATATTATATAGTGGCCGTGCGAATGCACCACTATACACATAGTCAGTGCAGCACACGGGTACTATTATAATGTTATATTATATTATGTGCAGTATGTATATTTACATCTACATTTTATAATTATAATGAGTGGCGAAGAGAGAAAAAATTCACGTTACAAAGCCGTTAACTTCTATACACGAGTAGTTTTTTTTTATAACACAAGCTGCGTATATCTAATACCTATATTATGCTACGAACAATGCTATTTTAATATCATGAGATATGCTGAAAAATAATAATTAATAATTAACAACATAATATATATTAGTATTATCGTAAACGTTCGGCGGGTTGCTGGTGCAGACATCGACCAAAGCGATCGGCTAAAGTGACTCTATCGCGACGCAGCGATTCGAGTTTTCGACTGTTTATGTATTTAATAATATGCGTTGTATTTACAGAAGTCGAATGGAACGAATGAAAAGTATTATAACAACGATAAATAACCGACCGGGTTCCAATTAAAAAAAAATACTTCTCAGGTCTCCACTGAGTGTTTTTTTTCTCGCACGCGCACACTCATACAAACACACACACACACACACATGACCACTGGTCTTATGAATATATATATTTACAGAATGTATATTATATCTCGGGGTGTCGCGGCGACCATCGAAATAACATCCCACTCGTTCTTTCTCATTCTCTCTGCAAGCTCGTCGTTTTATACCAAAAATTACACTGCCCTATCGTCGAATTAATAGGCCGTGTTAAAATTTAAACGATTCCGATAAAAGTCTTGTTCGAAAACACACTGGTCGGGTATATTTATATAATATACATACATATATATATATATATATATATACTTTGATGTACACACACACTATCTCGCTTGTTTAATATCAGAAACCGGTTGGTCCGGTGGAAGTTCGCGGGGGACCCGATAGCGGGGGTGCGACGATGATGGACAAGTGGAGGGGGGAAGAGCAATGAGAGGGTTCGAGGCGTGAAACGAACTGACGTCTGTCCGATAGTATGAACACAAAAATCAATAGGGGCCAACCTGGGTCAATGAGAGTCTAACTTCTTTGTCTACACACACACATCACACACAACACACACAATCGGTAAGAATATAAATATTGAACGATAATAATATTATACAATATATACTTTATACATAGGCACATCATCACACTCTATGGTACTAGTACAACTAAAATATACACGATAATATTATAATATATTATCATATATCTTTTGTGTACGGTACATTGTCGACGCCGATAATGATAATACATAATAATATAAAAAATGTGCGCCTACATCGTCTCAGCGGACGCGAGCCCTCCGGAGGAGTTGATATTCGTCGTAGTCGATTTTAATCGTACCTCAGCACTCTGCAGCAGTATTATAATATAGGTTTAGGTATTATATATTATAAGTTATAGTACATAGGTATGAATTATTTTATTATTATTGTTAACAAGACTGTACGCGTCGTATACGGTTCGTTACTCGGAGGCTATACCTATATAATATATGTATAATAAACAACTAACAATAATGTAAAATATTGCGAAAAGATTATTCACTTTTTTTTCAATTAAAAATGATCAAACAAAAGGTACTAAATATAATTTAAAATAGGTAGTATTAATATTGAATTATTTATATTGTTCAGTACATCTAAGCTAAGGAGAACTAAAATTAAAATGTTGATCACTTTTATCAATGACAGTATCTCAAACCATCAATAGTTATATAGTTGAAAATATCAAATACCCACCTTTATAATAATTGTTTATAATCAAAATTACATACACAATTGTTTGTATAGTAGGTACCCAAGTATATCATGTACCTATGTATTATAATAGGTATATTTATTAAATTATTTTAGTATAATTGACCGACTTAAATGAAAGATTAAACTAACTAGGTAGGTTTAAAATGATATTGTATATACATTTTATTAATTAGGCACCTTTGTATTATTTTTAATAGTAGTTGGTTTTTTAGTTTGGCAGAATAAAGAATAGAATAAACAGCGTTATTTAGTCATTGAGATGACTGTTATCCTGTCTAGTGTAAAAAAAAAAAACAAAAATACCCATTTTGTCGAAAAACAGTTATGTTTTTGTACAAAGTTTCCAAGACGATGGTTTTCCGATAAATTAAGTATGTTTAAAACAATACTTAAACAAGTACCTATATATTCTGTTCACTGGATTTAGTACAACGACGCAGTGTTTTGGGTCGAACCTGTCCGGATATTGAATTTACTATACCGTATATATAATACTGAATCAATATTATTAATTATTGTAATACTACAATTTACATGTTCAACAACCAATTGCGTATATAATATGTGTATTATTAAACAGCAGGAAACACCTACCATGACGATATTACGGTCCATCGGGAAAATATCATAGGCATAACCTATATATTGAGTATATTGTGTTCACAACTTATATATAATAAAATATAATGTCATAATTTATATAGTTATAGTTATCATATAAAATGTACCCAAATAATAATTCTATAATCGATGTGAAACTGAGATCCGACGACGATTGACGAACGGTATGATTTTACATTGTATAATAATAATTGCCTTGGCAGAAAAATGGACCAATGACAATCATAATATTATATATATGACTCATCGTACTGGAAGTTTGAACCTAACCAGAAATTCTTTTGATGGAAAAAAAAAATTATATATACGTATATTATTTTATGTGCCTATACATATAGTGCATACTGTACACAGTGTATATTATATAATATAAGAACCCCGCACGATTGCGGTCTTCTTCTTCTTATTCTTTTGCGCCTTTATCCCATCTAATTGGGGTCCGCAAATACACCCTCTCCTACACATCCCCTTCGACCAGTCGTCATGCACCCGCGATGTATACCGACATCTGCTCTCTTTCAAATACTCTCCTCTCTCGCACCCCCTTGCATTCTGCCATTACCCCCTTGACGTCACATCTATACAGATCCTTCGAAATACATCATAAGGTAAAGTTTCAATTGAAATGTTACGCTGTGTGTGCGTGTTCTCGGTAGGCTGTATGAAACTCCGGTTTCTTAAAATTAAATGGCACTCGGGGACTTTGGATTCATTTTGGCGTTAAATGTGCAGCCTCTTCAACTATAGGCCAGGTGATTATTTATCGTACAAGAGCGACGATGGCGTATTGTGTCGAGCACATCACGTATTGCAGTAGCGGCTTTATATAAAATATATTTAATTAATTTTTAGTAACATAAAATTATAACTTAACGTTATACTCTCTACCACTCGACGGATTTAACTTTCCATGTTATATATTTTTGCCGTAAAGTAAAATAGTTGGAGAAACACATAGAACCCACAATACGTTGCACCATCAATTATATTTTACAAATATATTTGTAACGCTCAATCATGATAAATCATGGATTTGAACACATCAGTGTGGATTATATTTATTATTTATTATACAGTTATATTAGTACTATTTTTGGATTGTTTTATTAGTGTTAACTTTCAATGTTCCATACGTTTTTTATGTAACTAAGATAAAATTGATTTTTTTCAAATCAACTTTATTATATGTTATTGTACTAACACTAATCTACCTAGGTACCATATTATTAATTATAGTATTAATGTATACAAATTAAGCAGAGCAATAAAAATATCTATCAATTAAAAAATGAATAAACATACGAGAAAACGTTCAGCAGATTAACTGGCCGTTTTAATTTAGCTTTGTACACTGTAAATTAAAAATCTCAGTTTTGGATACATTCCAACACCTCTGGGAGAAACATAATAAAATATAGGTATGTAAAGAAAAATATATATAATATGACGAAATTCCATAAATCCATTATTATTCCTTCAATGTAATTACCCGATCCGACAGTTTTCCTTAAATTATGTATAGGTATTAAAAATGAAAAAGAGACATAATGTAAATTATAATATAATAGGTATATAATATACCACTTGTGACCGCGAAATTTCCAAGTGTATAATTCTACAAAGTAAAAAACCGTCGAGGGGGTAATAGTTGCCGCGAAACGATAATAATAAATTCCAAATTGAGGGTATATTCGGAGCTTAAGATTTTTCCGCGTTGTCGTGCCTTAGACGTTCGTATAGTTTAATAAATGCCTAGGCCCCTATATATTTCATATTTTCCGGCTGTTTCTTTTCGCGGCCGAACAATACCTATGATGTGGATAATTGAAAATACTCGTTTTCGGTCGGCGGTAGCTCGAATCGAAAATGATAAAGTACGGCGCGCGCGTCCGTGTTTGGAATCGTACACATATTATTATATACACAACGTACGACCTAAATACACTGCACACCATATAAAATAGCTGCGGTAACAAGTCGAACGCTAATCGGCGACGGCGGCAAAAGGTCTTTACCTACCTTTATTATGCGTATGATTTATCATCGGCGAGCCGACGAATGCAAAGTATAAATATATCATACACAACGTTTGTATATAGGTTCGTATTATTATTATTATAATAATAATAATATTGTGTTCTCTCTCGCTCTCACCGTATCGCGTCGTCGGTTCATTAGGTTGAACGATGTCACACGCCGCCGCCGCCACCGCCGTGTGCGGTTTTTATACGGTCCCGACTTCCCGAGTTCGTTTGACGGAATATAAATATTATAATATTGTACAAGTAGGTAGGTACAAGCGGGAGAGGGACGCGAAGAGAGTATATAATATTTATTATGTATATAATATATATATATACATATATTACAATATACTCGTTGCATTTAGTTAGTCGCGAGCGCGCGCCCGCGGTGTTAATGAACTTGGCCCCGGCGGAGTTTTATTTCATTTTCGACCGGCGGAAAGAGCAACAGAACGGTCGGGTGAAGGTACAGAGGAGGAGGGGTACACACGAAAAAAGAGATTGATTGCCCATTGTGATAGTAAAAATAATAATAATACTATAACGGGCGGCCGCGTGGGATTGTCAGGGGAGGGTCATGTGAAGAGACTATACACACACACACACACACACGGGCGCTCGTATATAATATATTATAATATACTATGCGCTAGTTCCTATGTACACACACACAAACACAAATATATATATATATTTATATATAGGTACGGCCGCGAAGAGGACCACAATATGTATTAAATATAGGTATAAAGGTATATACCTACCTACGATGAAAGACAGTGGTCGGAGGGGAAAATAATACATACCAAAACGCCCACGACAATAATATTATTATAATATTATACTGCAGACGACTCTGCCGCAGTGATGCGGTTTAGATATGAACTGATGACGACGGAGACGATCGCGATTCAGGACGAAAACACCGCGGCCAATAAATTTATAGTAACAATATATTATATTACCTTTATAATTTTGGGTAATTCTCTCGCCCATAATTTATTGATGGCGTGTGTAGTGCGCATATAGGAGACGACGTCGATCGGTGATCGCCCATCGCTGTTAATATCGTAGATAAAAGGTTAATTTGCAATAAAAACAGATACACTTCGGCAGTGTGGTGTATAGTTGATCTCGCGGTTTCCAAGCGATAGTGTTAATGTATGTGACTCGTTTAAAATATTATATCAATGTCTGAAACAGTTTTTTTTTTTTTAATACATGTTTCGACGACATATGACTGGCATATACATACCCCTAATGAGTATTAGACGTGTTTATTATTTAGAACACGCACTGCAGTAACATCATTCATATTATTTACGTATACCTATATTATAATATTTGGTTTCCTACAAAGTGTCAAAAATTCGCTGTGGTACACTCGCCGGCAATTTAATTAGTACGCTACGGCTGTCATCCAAATAGACGTAGAGTACCTACATATTATATAATATATAAGGTATGCGTTCGATTTATCGGTGTAAACATCGTTCCGAACGAGCCATTACATTACACAACAGCAAGTGAAATATTTGTTCGGCTCGCGGGCACATGCGTAAATAAAATGGCGTTCGTATATATTTACGGTCTGTGTGAAAATATCGTACCCAAACGTGGCGTGGGAGAAGTCGAGTGGAAAGAAAAAATAAAAATGGATGAAAACAACAAGTGGTAAAACAATAATAGTGTAATTATTATTATCATCATCATTCATCATCATCATCATCATCATCATCATCATTATTATTATTGTGCAAGTAGGTAAAGTCGCGTGTATTCGAAAATATTCTATACATTTTTATCATATTATTATAATATTTGTATAAACGCGCCCGTAAGTGTTGCAAGTGTATAATAATAATATAGGTAGTGGAGGCGACGACGACGGCCGAGAGGCGTCTGTCCGCGGGAGACGGACGGTCATTATTCACGGGGCACACAGGACCGGATTAGTGCGCGACGCGCGTACAAATTAATATCAATAATAATAATGATAATAAAAAATGAAATAAAATTATCGTTTGTATATTATATTTTTTCTCGATATTTACGACTGTAATACGTATACATATAATAATACGTGTGTACGGCTGTATTAATATTATTTTATACGACGATAGTCGTTTTGTGCAGCGCGCATACCATATTATTATATACCCTTTGGGTGTCCCCGCTGAGCGTGGGCCAGCGCGCACAAATGCGTTTCAATTATATGACCCGGTGTGAGCGTTATAATATTATATATTATAATATTATTTTATGTATAAATGCATATATATATAGAAATATACAAACAAATAACAGATAATATGAGCGCAAACGAGCGACAGAGAGAAAGATATAAAAGACAAAAATAATAATAAAAAAACAAAACAAGAGCGTAACTTATTTTAATAGATTAGAAAGAGATTTAGCCATAAATCCTGTTTGATTTTTACATTTTTTTATTTCCCTCCTTTTCGTTTCTTTCTGTTTTTTTTTTTTTTTTTTAATCAATTTAAACGTTTCTGTCGTATACGACGGCGCGCAAGGCAATAACGATCGCATAATATATTACCGTGTACACATTATAATAATAATATACACACACGTCGGACGACGACTCGACGGCCGCCGAACTACGACTACAGCAGGGACACGTTTTGTGGAAACCCGTTATTGTGTGTGTCAATCGTGTTTCCTCACCGCCATCACCACCGCGCGCCACCACCCCCACCATCGTGGCCGACAACCGACGGGTAGTTATATCGTTATTCCCGTATAATATATTATTATTATTATTATACGAGTTACCATTATAGCACATATATGTATAATGCCGTGTGTATGTGTATATAATATATGTATAATATATTGAATATTATACTACTTAAGGGAATGCGTGCGAGTCGAGCGTTTATAATTGTGCAGTCTACAACGCGGAGTCCGGGGGAGGGCGACAAAAATCCCTCGAAAACACATCCCCTGCAGTAAACTCAACGCGTCTCGTACACGACTACGTATAGGTATAACGAACCGATGATGATTTTATATTATATTAACGCGGACGTCGGGTCACACGCGCACAATATATATAATATACTATAATGTACGACGCGGTGTATCGAATCGTGCGATATCCTCATAATGGCATTATTCATACGACACGGCGGCATATATACCTGAGCTATACATATAATAATAAGTACAGAAATATAACTGAAATCGGATAAGGTTTTCTGGTCTGCTGCAATGTCCATTGTGGAAGTTATTACGGCACGTTTCGTGTATTAGTGTATTACCTATATAACATAATCTCCCTCTATAATATTATTATAGGTGCAGTAGGTTTGGACTGATATGCGTATTGTAATAATATGAAGAATAATATATATAAAAATATTTTATATTATTATTACTATCATCATCTGCGACGACGAATGGTCTGAAATCAGGTGTTTGAAAAACATGATGCACCTAGATATTCGTATATTTTAGGCGCCTGATTTAACATTATTTCATCAAAAATTGTGTAGCTGCAGCTTCGTGCAGGCTGGCGTGACGTGTCAAACGTATGTAATAGTGTTAGTTATTTTATGGGATGTATATTATAAAACGTTTGATGTAAAAATATAGACTGGCATTAATCGATTATTTTAATGGCATTTTATTCGACCGTCCGTGGCAACGACAAAATAATTAAAGCACAGAAAAATTCGACGAGTGGCGTTCGTCGTTTTCTTCATATCAATCAAAGCACGGATAGGACGAATGATGAATATTCTGTAGTTTTAAATTAGATTACAAAAAACATTTTTAACGCAAATAATAAGAAAACGATAAAAGTTTAAAATAAATTTAAATTTAGTATGGCGGAAAACTTCTTATCTAATTTTAGAAAGTTCGAAAATTTAATGATAATAATATATTAGTTCTCCTGCATTCGTGGACACAAATTACAATATTATACATTATAAGTTATAGTGCAATATATTATTATAATAGGACATTCGCAGAAAATATCAAATTGTTATCAAAGCTAAAATAATATTTTAAAATCATGACTATAAATCATTATTATTAAATTATGAAATTTACGGATGCTTTCAGTATTTTCTTAGTACCTATATATTATATTGTGTGATTATTCGAATATTTTGATATTTATATACATAATAGTAATATAATGTATGCATTCGTAGTACGGTATCGGTTTTCGTCTGAGAGAGCAATTATTATTATTATTATTGGAATAACAATCATTCCACGGTTAAATTAATTTCTAAAACAATAATAATTAAATTATTTTAACCGTCATTAAGATGAACGAATGAAATACAGCCGTAGGAATATTTTTAAAATATGTATAATGCATAAACATATTATTATGATGGAATTTTCAACCCGTATACAAATTCCCAAAACAATAATATTGGCATTTGATTGTTATTTTCATAAGTCTTTTGTACTGTGTACGAATTACAATACCAACCAATTATATTGTTATAAGTAGTGAGTGGATTTTTCGGTTTTTACATATATATTATATTGACTTTATGCAGCTGAACGGAGTAAAAAATCTGAACTACTCTTCCAGTACAAAATTCATAATAAAAAAAAAATGTATTTTGCATATTAACGAACATTCTAGAGATTAAAGAATATTTAGTTTATATTTCAGATTTAAGAATATATTGTATTATTTGTTCATAAAAAAGTCATATTATAAGTACATTTCTCGAATTGAAAATATTTAGTCACACGAAAAAAAAAAAATGTTTATAATTTAAATGAAATATTATGGAAATTGTTTAAATATTTGTTTGCAACTAAATTGAAAATTGATCAATTTGTGTGATTGTTTCAATTGCGATTGAATTTAAATAAAGTATCAAAGAAAAATTATTTTCAAGTTTAAACATAATACTATTACATGATGTGCAATTAATCGATGGTAAATGTTAATATTATAAATGCATAAAGTTTTATATTAACATATATGTATACGATGTACTATACATTTTACATAATAATATATTTCTATTGTAACTGGAATACATATTTTTAAATTATTTGAAATATGAAAAAAGTATATTTTCAGCATATTTTACTAGTTTAAGGATTATTGAGAGAATACTTTAAGGTGTTTTTAGAATCATATTTCTGTTATTAAGAACCTAATAATTTACTCTTTAATTTTAAGGAATAAATATGGACAATTATCAGAGAATATGATACAGATATTGTATAATATAATAAAGTATATTTTGGCGATTTTCTTTCTTTCGTAGCTATACAAATAACATTGTGTAAAATTCCTAGCTATGCGTTTAGGCTAATAAAGTTTTTGACGATCCAATTTGTAGTTTCACATATTATTCATGGTTTTGATTAATATCGCTTTATATAAATAATAAATACATATTATGTACTATATTATACACATTGAACTCTTCATATTATATTGGTATATTTACTTAAAATATTATACGTAAAATAATACATACTAAACACCTACATTGGTATTATTCAACTATAGAAATATTATAATATTATAATTTCACGTCATAATAGGTATATCGTACATTCATACATATACCTAGAATCGATTCGATAATTCGTCGTTATTAACTATTAAAAATAGGCCCATGGGGCCATATAAGTATGTAACGCGAATACGCGATAAAGAAAATCAATAGTCCTCGACGTCGGCCTGATTCACAATATATTGCTATACCTCCATATTTATTATATTATATTATAATATTGACCACTTTTCAGGAGAGATGAAAAACGTCTCATTAACATTTTTTGCAGGAAATGTTAATCTATTATTATATATGATATTCTATGGTTTATTACATGAACATTAACGTAATAAATATATAAAACAAAAAATGAACTCATGATAAAATTATATTCAAACTGTTGGAGTTGGGCGGAATTTGTTGAATTTCTATCCTGAGAAGAAATCTTTAAATACTTATCGATAGTATCATTATTACCAGTATTTACTATTTATAATCAACGCTTTAATAACCAAGGTATTGAGAATTTACTTTTATATGAATCACCACATGTAGGTATGCAAGTTATGACGAACAGCTACCAAGGGCAATAAAATATCAGACCTTTATTATTGTTATTGTGAATGTAAAGCCTATTTACCTAGCCGTAAAAAAAGGAATTAATTTTAGAATTCGAATTATTAAACAAATCTACGACATAAATAACACTTATAATGGTCGATTTGCATTATAAATCTTAACAGCGATAGTGTTTCCATTATACTCGTTTTCTTTAAAATATCTACAACCATTTTAACCTGTCAAAGCGAATACACACGAACGCAGTCCTGTTAGGTATAATAAAGCTCTGATACTTCAATGAGTGATTAACATAATAAATCGAAGCTAGAGTACATATTATGCGTTTATACCATTTTAGTGTGCTCGATAATAATATATAACAATTTAAAAATTACCCTGGATTTCCGTTCGAGTAGGATAATTCAAATTAGAGCTGTCAGTCGTCGCTCGTAACAACAAAAACAACAATAATAATAATTCGTACCATACGAACCTCATCGCCACGCGTGTTGTTTCTTATAGACGTCGTCTATACATAATATTATTTGAAGTTTTAACAATATATTATCTATATACTTGGTAATATATTATAGGCTCCATAATACTATTGAATATTCATAAAACCAAGATCGACGCCTCTCAGTAGACTAAATAATATGCGTAATTTAGGTGAAACGAGTGAGTTATTGTAATGTTTTAACCATGTTTATGTTAAATTGTATATTATACAATATTATATTATAATGTTATTATTATAGTCGTTGAACACTCGAATGATTTGTAAACATTATTCAATCACAAAGCTTATAAGAAAACAGTTGTCTTTTTTCAGAAAATTAATTCAAAACGTTGTTTACGTTGTTTTGAAATTTGATCGAAGAATAATATTATAGCAGTCAACGCAGTACTCACATCGGAACATCAATAATATGCGTAAATATACAGGTCTGTTACATTAAATATAATATGCATAACACTATGTATAACAGCTATATAGCAGGTAACTTTATAAAAGGTGGAGATGAAGGTTGAGGAATAAATTGAGATATTAAAAATAGTCAAGAGATTGTTGTGTAATAATTTATAAATATTATTATTAATAATATTATAAGGCAAGTTCTCAAAAATACTCGAAAATTACATTCAAAGAATTAATTTAAAAGTAGCCAAGAGTTACTTTACTAACGTTCAACAGTACTAACGGTAACCAGAAAAATCGTATACAAATAAAATATGTATACCTAAAACAACAACGGTACTGACTATGTTGATATATTCGTAAACATTTTACTATTTTAGACGTTAACTTTACTGTTGACATTAATGAGCATTTGAGTATTTGGCGCAAACGAACATAATAATATTATTTAAAATAAAACCCTTATCAAAACAGCATGTTGTACTGTGACGTTGTACATATTTTATTATATCACCATTAGTGTATTATGATTTATAAATTATTATTATCATATAATTCTCCAATTAACATTATTTAATTATAACCGCAGACTTCGACATAATAGGTCGGTCATATAGACTGAGGAATTTTCCGAAATTAAACAATATTATTTATTCAACATCAACTTACTCATACAATAATAATATTATATGTGTCTCTGGAGACTGGAATCCGGACGCTTTACTGATGGCAGCAGTGCTGTACGTCTACGCGGGTCATATTTATTATTTCTGTAAACATTAAATACACACACATGCTCACGGTGTGTATTGCTTTACAAAGGGACAAATGATAAAATATTATATTATAAAGAAATCTGAAGTTGAAAAAATACGAAGAGTGGCCGCGCATTATAATAATAGTTGTAGGTACGAAAATAATATTAATCTGCCGGTTTCGATTTTGCGCACCAACAGGTGGGCACAATGGTGTCGTCTCCGTACCACCGCAGAACGCGAGGACGACCCCTTTCTGCATTGTAGCTGCTTTGGCTTCGTGCCTTACCCATCCGCATATACGTAGTATAATACTTAAATCTACCCAGCTATCAGCGCCTATACCCTGCTGCACCGTCTCACTTATTATCATTATTATTATTACTATTCGACGAGCGCACGAATATTATACCCACCCTCGGCATTGCTGCAGAAAACGCGCGTGGGGCAGAAGACGGAGAACTTATGACGACGACGACGAGGTACGAAGGCAGGTATCCTCCACAATATATTGTGAACCTATGTTATGCGGGGCTTGCCTGAAGGGTATTTTAATCTGCTCGCCGCCCGACTACGTGTATTTTTGTCGTGTGACAGCAGCTGCTCGGGAAATATTCGTAAGTGCTCTTGAGCGACGGCCGTGCACAAAATAAACACACACCGCCTCGCGGGGCACGGTAGTCGTCACTCGCCCGAGATCTACCGGTGCCGATAACGCGATAATATTCGTTATTGTACCTCGCAAAAGAATAATAATAATATAATAACACACAAACGGGGACCAGTTTCGCTGCACACCGTAGGTACCCCGCGTCGTAACGATTTACGAATTGTGTATGTAACTGTTTAATTCCCCGCCAAGACCAGCGTGCGTGCACAATGGGTTCTTGATATTTTTTTAATACGATACATATATATTTATTATTATTATTATTTTTTTTTTTTATATATTCCATTCTCCTCCATTCGTCATTATTGTTATTTGTTACTAATGTAACCGAGTATTATTTTACTTTTTGTCGAAATGTCCTCAAAACACAGATGTCGCGAGAGATGCCCCGAGCAGATTAATGGTTTCTTTATATTATTATATATTTTTATTATATTATATACAAGCTATAAGTTTTCATCATTCGTCGACCGCCCCGGTATATCGCGCTGAGATGTTGGTATTGTGTTTTTTTCTCTTTCCCATTATTCCTATTCTCCATCTCCTCACATTTATTTCTAATTTGTCATGTTTCAGACGACGACGAAGACGACGCCGCAAACGTATATTATATTATATATTATATCCGCCGAAAACGGGGTTGCCACCCACCGGCTCCAGGTGATTAGCAGATCCGCTCCGCGCGGATATGCTACACAACGTCATTACATATACCTACTTATTACATAATATCATATCATATACATCATTGCGGGCACAATTCTCGCTAGCCGCCGACGTCACCGAACTGCGTGGATGAATGTCTCGTTAACTAAGTACGAATTCAAAACCCAGTGAAAATATATTGTCTATAATATGTATGTGTGTATGAATAGTACTCTTCATAGCTATAAGTGCTTCTCGTGTGTGTGTTCGCAGTGGTTATTCTGTGTATTCAAACTAATCACTGGACTCGCGGAGTATCTATGATATACCTAATAAGTAATAAGTATAATACTGTAAAAGGCTTTGGGTGATGGAAAATATACAGTTGATTATATACGTCGCTGACTGGATGCTGTCGTTTACTCATTTCGATGTGTTTAACCTAAATACGCGTATCATTACGTGAACGCATATTTGACGATTCGTCAATGATTTCGAAAAAATCAATGAACGCGTCAGATGAGATTTTAGTCCTGGTTGCTGTGCCTCGATTCTAAGAAACGATAAACAAATTAATATACAGCAACCATCACGCGTCTATTATAGTATTATATAGTATATTAATATTGTTATTACAACTACGTACGCTAATGATAAACGACTATTCGGATGATGGTTTAGCATTTATGTGGAAAAAAATTTATTTAATTGGGACTGTGTAAATCATCGCTCGTGCGCCATAGTGTTTTTAGTTTTTAAACGAATTTTTTTCCTCTGCAATGTATACATAAGTTATAAATCATAATATTAGATACAACAAAAAAATATAATGATAATTATTTTTGTTTTCTTCGTTTGTATAACAGCAAGAGACAGAGAGAGAGTTAATAATTTATAAGGCATAATACTTATAACCTGGTTTCTGGTTGTACCCATAATCGTTTCGACGTGTGGCCATAATAATTTAAAATCAACTGTCTTAGGACTCACTCGCGGTTTACATACTGGAAATATGTTTTATAAAATGTAGGTATCGACTGCAAATAACGTGTCTTAATATATGCTCAAAAAACTTAAATTAACCGAACAAATTATATGATATTATATAGTGCAAATTTACTACCTTTCTTACCCCATCCCCCAACCACTTTTACCTTAAACAATGACATTATTCAAATTTTTATTTTGAGAATTATTAGGTAAGTTTCATAATGTACTTATAAAAAGAAGATATTATTTTCAATTATTTAAATTATTTTTACTAAAAGGGTGAATCCTGTTACGATACTAACTTATTATTTTAAAACGATAATAAGCCTTTTTTCTTAAAAATTGATGAGCAGATGACTTTCTGTTAAATTTTGATGTATCGAAATCGAAATTTGAATTTAAAATCCGGTCTTTAGTTATAATATATACCACTTATACTGTCCTATTATATCATATTCTTTGATATTGGTATAGAGTACTAGAGTATCATTGATGGGCATACCTAGTAAAAATATTTAGATTCTATACCTTTAATAATTTATTTCTATCATTAATATTCTATATTTTGTTTTACAGTACTTTTAAAAACTGCTTAACAACGCTTTTTGATATCAAGAATTACCTAAAAAAAAATAATTAAATATTATATAATAATTAATTTTATAAAAACAATAATGTTCCTGTATAACATTCGGTGTGAACTGGTTGCAATTTTCAAGTATGATTTTTTTCCAACTGCAGGTTATATGTCCAAACGTGCTTTGAGACGATTCCCCGCGCTCGACCTCTACCCTTTTCGACCACCACACCCACCATTGCACCGCGAAATGCATATTAGAAGTGGGTACGTAGGTTTATTATATATATTATTATATTATACCCGTCCACACACAATAATTAACTACATCTTATAATTAGCCATTAGAGTTCTGAGCGTGAAACATTTCATGTGAACATTTCATGTTGATAAGTAAAAAATAAATATAAAAATATACACATACATTTTTTAATATTGTTTTTATATACATGATTGCATAATAATTGTATACATTTAATCTATTATATGCAAACTAAACGTATAATTCCATCTAGAACCGATGCGAATTAGATTTCCTATTAATGAGGAAAGATGTAACAATTACTATATTATAATATGAAAGTTACGGTGCGTATACCATATTGAGTAATAAATTATTATGTGTAATAATAATATTATTTCTGTAAGAAATTCTCAAGTGTGTGTGTGTGGGGGTCGTGTATGATTTATTTAATAAGTTGCAGAAGAAAAATCTCGAATATAGAACGTACGATATGAATTTTTATTTTATATTACAAAAATTAAATATTTCGTAAAACTTTAAATCGGTTTATGAAATATAACATACAATATATTTTATGCTCGAACGTTTTCACTACACTATATATATCGACGTTTTTTTTTTCAATTTTCATCCGCTTACAGTAGACCAGTAAGTTGTACCCGTATACATTTTATATATTAATATTATAATTTATATTAATATATCATGATATTATATTTACAATACGTGTTCTTGTTTCCCGTATATATTATTTTATTTTCATATTTTTCTCGGCGGCGATGGCGGTCGTACACAAAGCACCCGAATCGAAATGATGATTTTTTTGTTTCCAGTGAACTTTTTTTTATTTACAACACAATATTTGATCGGCCAAGCATGCAGAGTGATTATTTCCGAGCCGAGAAAACGCGCGTGTAAAATATGCAATGTAAATTCAGAACCATTTTTCGTTGTTTTGTTTGTTTTTTTTTATTTTTCACTACTCGGCGATTATGCGTGTGTAAAAAATAATTGCATAAGTATAATGCGTGCATTCGTTTAATTGGATTTAATTAAAATGCAACTGTCAATAACGATTAAACTGATGGATAAATATTTAAATGTTTGAATACGATACACATGCTGAAAATGTTTACATAATAATGAGTATTATTATAATTTATAAATTATAATAATATAATATATAATATGTACCTACCTGGTAGTATTATTAAAGTGCATCATATATAATCCACTCGTATCATTGTTACTTTTTTAAAGTGTAATCGCGATGCATTGTTTGCGATGGATTATTATACATAGGTATTGTATAGGTATACTCTTTCTATATAATTCGTTGTATAAAATCTTATAGTCCGAAAAACATTGTATGATAAGGACATTTTAACCGTCGGATTTTTGACCGATTGTCTTACATTACACATATAAATGTCCTTAGACATTGCACCTTGAAAATAAACTATTTCGTTGCACGTCAATCTTTAAAATTGCTCTTCTAAAGTATGTTTGTTTTCATCATTAATGTGAATCAAATTGCATGATTAAGAAGAAATGTTCAGGAGCCCTATATACTCATCAGCGATACGATTCATCTGACATAATATATTCACCGCACGTTTTAACAGATATTTAATATATATATTATTAGTATTCGCTATATACAATAATGTGTAATAATATTATATACTTAATGACAAAATATTGTAAGTTTGCAGTAGTTGCTGGATGTGTCGAACACTGTCGGCGTATGTCATCAATTTACAAAACGTTTATTCTAAACAAATCGATAAACACCGGTAAAATCTAAAAAGGTTTGTACTTTGTGTTCCGTCATACCTAATGGATTTTAATGAGATCGATTTAAAAAGTGTGGCGTGGTTACGAGTATACAACAGAGGGTCCATCATCGTGACTAAACGTTTTTCAATGGCAAAAAGGTCACGACAAGGTTTCACGTGGCAGAATGAATTAATATCAATTCCTAATCCAACCACGTCAACAATACTATATAGTTTATAATATATACATATAGTATACCTAATCAGAATTGTTGATGCCTTTTTTTCCCCATCCAAACGATAAACTTCTGCTATATAAATGTTAGAGAATATTAAATAAATAGTAGTTATAAGGCGGACGAGTGCCTTACTCATCTTTTAGTGCTATAATGTAGGTACTGATTGTGGATACCGAACACTGCTTTAGTGCGACAACGATATTATTGTTATTTAATATTCCTTGAAATTCTTATTATATGATATCTGTATTATCTACACTATATACAAGTCACCGGAGTAACAATTTGGATTTAAATTTTGAATTTTGAATACCTATACTGTTCAATTTGAGTTTTTTTAAAATAATTTTTATACTCAGACAATATTCTTCTTCTATACTTAGGAAGCTATGTAATATTATAGCATTCATAGTTGATATAAATTAAAAAAAAAACAGACAATGCATAATATCATTCTATAATGCTCAGATTTTATTGTTAAAATTATTATTATAGACTATTCTTAGGCAGGGTTCATTAGGTCATGCGTATATTATAATATGCCTAAATACCTAATAAGTTAGGTGATATTGTACGATTGTGCTCTAGAGTCTAGACGATATCTTGTAATCGTGTGAATATAACATTACAAAATCGCATCGTAACAATAGGGCGTATCATAGGTCCTACATATACCGCAGCGAGCATATTATAATATATATCATATCATCGCTAACAGTAGCTTTCTAATAAACTATAATAATAATATTATATATTATATGAAACGTATAAATACGTCGCCGTAGTCATATATAGGCATAAATAAATAATGTATAGTGGCTATAACGCGTATACACATGGGTAATAATATTTACAATAATAATAATATAACCTATGCTGCAGCATCAGCTGATGATATCGAACGTTTTGAAACGTATATAAACGCTGCAGCGGTCGTTTATCCTGCGAGCTGCGCTTACCTCCAGGACACCCGACGGTCGTCGTCGTCGTCGTCCGGAGCGGTTTCGGCGCAGAACGGAATATACGACGACTTAAAAGGATCGTCGCAGTGCCGTATACGTGCGTGTACGATACATGTACATGCGTATGTATATTGTATATTATATGTAAATACTGACCTCGTGTTTTCAGCCGAAGGAATGCGCGTGCCACGGTGTATGTATGTTCTCGTATATGTGTATAGGTACACCGGCGCTGCTGAACGCCGTCGAAATTGTGTGCATAACTGCGCACAATATCCGCACGGTATAAATCTAACGTTTTAAATGTTCGGAATTCGAATAAAATAATATAATATGTGACGCAATAAGACGCACGGGCGATACGAATAGCGATGATCTTCACGCGCGTGCGGTTCGCCGGTCGGCCGATTTCGACGATTTTCTCATACCTATTTATGCTTACGGAAAGACGTTACAAATAGGTATAGACGCCTACGGTCTGAACCAAAGACGACGACGTGCGACTCGTTATCGAAGTGAAACTTCTTTGCGGAGGGTGCAGGTACGCCAAAAATGTCGTCAACACCGCGGGAGCTTCACAATAATTCCGAAATCGACTTTTCCATGAAAACGATTTCGTGGAAGAAATTCCTTTACATTGGACTGCAACAACCGTTTAAACACGAATATGTTCTTCTGAGACCTATAAATACTAAAGTAGAAAGAGTCGTACCGAATCCGACATAATATATAGTTATATGCATAGACCTTATACTGAGTATAAAGTCTATGGTTATAAGGAAATAAATATTCCATGATGTAAAATTTTTTCTTTTATGATTTTCTTAAACTATTCTCCGTCAGCTGATATTGTCCATCTCTTTCATATACATATTAATATATCCAGTAACCTATGGTATGGGATGTAGTCCATATTATACTAGTGAGGAGTTATCGTCATGACTCATGAGCCAAGATAATTTTATGATAATTCGTTTATAATTTTCAGTGGTGCATAATAAACGGGATAACGATTTTTTAAATGGTCGCTGAACAATTTCAATACATGGACTTGCCTGGTTGTAGCGGGGATCTTTTATTAATTTGATTATTGTCCATGCGGATGCACTCAGTGAGGTAAGTGATATAATATTATCATAAATCTAGTTACTTAATTTTTTAAAAAAATATCGGCATTAGAAAAATTAGGTTATAAGAGTGGTTTGATGCTGTTACTGAGGGACTTTGTTGTAAACATTATCTGGAGTATAATAATAATAATAATAGGTAATAAATTAATTTCAATTGAAAACGTTATTTTTTTAGTTTATTCTAATACAAACCTAATATTCTATCAGTTGAATGACGCTTAATGAAGTCTCACTTCAACCGCGCATACTGTGAACACGCACTTTTTTTTTTAATTTAATTTTTTTATACTTGCCTTTTGACTAACAGTAGTACACTAGTACTTATATTGTTATGTGATTTTTATGACGCGAATACATAAGACTATTAAATGTCTATATCGTAATATAATATTGTTCAGGCAATTTTATTATAATTCGTATATTATAATAATATGATGTCGAAAATATTCTACTCGCGGTTATTATTCTTTAAAAAACTTAAACACTTGTAGAAATGGACGGACTTGTGCCGGGGTGCCTGGAACTATATAGTGTTCGCTGTAGCAGTACGCAGTATTTTTCAATTTTACGTTTTAATAAAACCTAATCTTTAAAAATCATCGAGAGAAATGACAGTTTGTTTACCTCGAGCTATGCACACGTTGCGAGAACGCGCGTATATGACTTGATGAAATGTTGACAAAAAGCTCAGAAATCCGATTGCATTTTCTTAGACTTTGACAATTCCCGTAATATCTCACTGATTGTTCGGTGAAAGGTGCGTTTCCGTATGAAATGCTCGACACAATAAAATGACGACGCACAAAAAGAATCCTTTATAGAAAAGAAGAATCGTGTCCGAATGACAAGTCAGATCTCTTCGTTCATTGTGTTATCAATATAATTTCCTCCCGATGTCGAGTGGCGCGCCACCATTATAATATAAATATATGTATATTATGTATTATAATTACACATAGGACGTATTATAATGTATAGTATACTCGCGGTGTACAGTGTAATAATGTAGCTATATATTATTATAATACGGTAGCAGACAAAACGCGATTTGCACACATTATAAAGTAAAAATGGATTTTAAATAATGGCCGCAAACAACGCGTTCTTCAACTCGAGAGTCGTGTTGTTATATGCCAGTAGTTATTACATTTATGTGCCCATATTATTATTATGTTGTAATCGTTTAAGGATTAACGTTTAATAATAATCGAGTAAAAGTGACTTTTCACGATCTACAAATAATAATATAATAGCGACATTGATTTCAAAAGACGCGCACGTATAATGTTGTCTAAGCCATCAGCCGCGCAACGGAGTATAGGAATATATTATATTACATAATATAAGTATAAAACTCCCCAATGTTTTATTTTTTTATTTTTTACACGGCACGAAAGTTTATGGTAATCCAAAGCATAAATAAAATACCATAGAGTCATTTGGTTATAGCGGTGTATAATGCTAACCCTGTATCGATCGAAGATTAATTCCGTTTATTCGTCGCGTCAGAATAATTTATTTTACTCGATACGGTCTTATAAATCGGTATTTATACGAAATTGATCCCTCTCTCTCTCTATCTCTGTTCATGTATTTAAATATGTATGTAAAGAAGAAAGATATACATATTTAGTTTATGGTTTTACGAACACATTGTGGTGTAGGTAATATAGTCTCAAACACACACACACACACACACACCTTTAAGTTGTGGTGACCGTGGAAAAATGCGAATAAGTTGGGATATGATTTGTATATTATCGGAACGAGTCATTAGGTTTTATGGACACATTTGTTCTGGGAACTGTTCGTTTGAACGTATTAATTTTCGTATCGATTCTACATAATTTAATATTATTTGTATGTGTCGTATAAGTAGGTACGATGCGCGACGTTTCGACGACATCGACCGCACATATGGTGCTGGACGCAAACGTGTTCTTTTACCTTACAATGTCGTCGAATAATGAAATTGATTACAACGTGCAATTTTTGGTTCGTTATTTCAGAATTGATCGAATGAAATATTCTAACACGCGAAAATAATAATTATGTTTGTTAAATACGTTTTAATCTATTGCATGGCGTGTAGCGAGAATAATAGCCGAAATTATAGGTTGGCGCATAATCCCTGTATTATTAAGTCCACGTACACGCACAAAGTACCTCCAAGCCCCGCCACCTATATAAGGTATAATAGATATATAATATATTATAATACGATGTATACGTGAACGGCCACATAATATAAAATCGTGGTTTTCCTAGTGATTTTGGCGTCGTTTTTTTTGTCTCTGAAGAGAGTATTTTTCTGGAAGATATTCATGCCGAGTAAAAATCTTAACTCGCACTATTATTATTAACACGCATATATTACACATGTTTGTGATTACTGGAAAATTTGATTTGGTATTTTTTTCACATCGCCAGTTTCCACGAGCTTCGTGTTTCGTGTACAACTATTTCTGCCGTATGTTCTGTTTCTTCAAACTCGTCAAAATAAATTCATTCTCTTGTGATATAATATGTCATTGTTAAGACAATACAGTTTTATCAGCTACAAAGTCTGAGCATCTGAAGACGTGAATATTTGAAATGTGTAGTAATTTACCAACACAAAAGTTATTCGTTCAGACTTATCTTTTTTTATCCTCGAACTCGACTTTTTAACTTTATTTTCTTTGACAAAACCCATAATTTTTCATCCTCCTTTACAACTCAGTACCTATTATGAAATTATTTGTACTCTATACATAGGTACAAATGGGTGAGGGGGTAGGGCTAACTGTTGTATAATGACCAAACGTAGCACGTACCTATACATACATTGACCTAACATAACCCTCTAACAGTCTTTCTCCTCTAACAGTCTTTCTCGGGTTATCCACCATCTCTTGATATTTCTTTACTTTTCCCAAGTCCTCGTTCTCTTTCCGTTATTGGAACACTATTATATAATTTCCGTCATTGAATGACCTGGTTTCTTTATTTAATCCCATTTATAAATTTTAAAATTTAAAGCCAAATGTATTCTAACTGTGCCAATGTGCCATAAATCTCTAATAAGGGCAATAAAAAGTTTTCATATGACTTCTTCCGATTTTGTGTACCTATACGCACTGCTGTGGTATACTGCTGGACTGCTGCAGAGCATTCGAATGTTCACGCTTCATGTGAGCCAAGTAAATGTTAATATTTCATCATACGACTGATCATCGTACATTTTTACTATTAAACTTGTGGACCGTCCGATCACTTGTGCGCGTATATTATACACATATGCAGTATAACCCGGTTAAACCCGAGCCGTCCCATCCCCACGGTGTATGCGTTTTCGCATTTAATTGACAATAAAAACCGTCTTCGTCGTGAGCCCGCGCGCGCCGCGTGTACGTGATGTATTGGACGGGCCGAGAAGAAAATCGCCGTAGCTTTTTAATAAAAGAATACAGATGCCGAGGACGTGCCCATTTGTTATCATTATTGCACATATTGCAGTGCTCGCCGGCACAAGCGGTTTTTTTTCACCCCCTCGGCGCGGCGGCGGCTCGGCCACTCATGGTTTCCGATACGCTCTCACATCTCTCGGCAACAGTGGAAAATAAATCTAATCTAATAATCGGAACAACTACACGCGACGCGCGTATAATATAATATAATATGTCGGCCGACCCTGTTTTTCGTCGCTGTCTAATCCTTTTCTGGCCGCCGCCGCCGTGGTCGGATGCACGTCGGTCTCCTGCGGACCTCATATCATGATATTTAATATTATTGTAAATCATAATTCATAGTACACTGCCTTTATTGCCCTTTACTTCGAAATCAGCTGTAGTATTATCGTTATTATATTGTATTGTTGTGAAATATTTATGAAATGTAAAAAAATCAATGGAATACAAAATTGATATGGATACATAGATGCTATATTGACTGCACGTATTGGACATTATTTTAAACGAGCATGCATATACCCTTCCACCCTGCATATATGTGTAAGCCAAAAAACAATCCACGGACAGGGATGTATACGTACAATATCATGGCGCGTATATACACACCACCGAGACCTTGAATAAAATATGATTTTGGGCTGCAGATTTGGTGGGTGCGGGTATATATATATGGGAGATTCGGCCGATCGCGGTGGACGTCCGCATCGTCACCGTGGTTAAGTCGTTCCCCCTAACGCTGTATAGGTACGTGTATAAGTAGCATTCAGTGGCAGTCGGCAATACGTTTCCATTCCACAAATATGTGTGTGTATGTGCTGTATATAAATATATAATATTCAGCGTGCACACGTAGAAAACGATGTTTTATTGTGTGCTCGCATGGAGTGTAAAAAAAACTGTCCCCGAGAGTGTCGTTGAAATCCGTTGCGTACCATAATACTGTAAAAGCTATAGGCGTACCTACTATATACGCTTTTTGGTTTTTTCTGTTTTGGTTTTTGGCCGGCTACCAACCGACGCGTAATGGTTTTGCGTTGTATGTACACTCACGAAATGATAATTTGTTTTTCCGTATCAGTCGCGACGTCTTTATTATATTTCGTGAGGACGTGCCGTATACATAGTATATTATATACACGCTACGTCCTACATGTATATCGTATACAAGTATATATACCTATCATATTTTAATATAGGTATATGCTATGTACACTATACAGTATATATATGCGCGTCTTCGTGTACATATTATAATATGTATCGTGTGTACAGCGTACTCGATTCACACGTCGCTCGCATTATGTGAGCGGATCAAAGCGCCGTGCGGTGTATGCGTCGCGCGGCGTATACAGCTGCGTGGATAAGCTCGACAGACTAATGTGCGGGATTTAAACGTCCGATAATTTTTAATGGCAAACGGCCAAAACAAAAGAGACCGTATTATTATTACTATTATTATTATTATACGACCAACGACCATATTATACACATATACATATATAATAATACTATACTAATAATATATACGCCACATATATGTAGTACCTATAATATAATAATATTATGCGCTTTAATGCCGGGAGATGAGCGCCGTGCATGGGAGGGCGTTCGGAGTATATACACATACACATTTACGACAACGGTGACGTTTATAATACATACGAAATATACCTAGACAGCCTGCTAATAGCTCGTATCGTATAATGCAGCTCGAAACTTACGGGCGCTATATAAATATAAAATTATTTTCGAAGGTATAATATAGATCGTATCTTTATAACGCACACACGGATCGGCTGTTGCTGCTTCGGCTGCTGCAGGTATAGACCGCCGTAATGCGCGATTCCGATCGAATTTGCATATTATACGTCCTCAAAAATGTGTCAATCGCGTCAAATATTATAATATTTTCGGCTTCGCGGACGACAATAAATATAAAATATCATCGTGATCGTGAAATTCCGGTAAATCCATATTATACATATACATATTATTATTATATATCTAAGTGCGTCATATACACTGCTCCTCGTCACACGAATAACAGCTAGAATTTTAGGATGGTATTATACATCGTCTATGTCAAGGAGTTATACTAAATATTTAACGCAATCGAATATATATACTGTACCCTACTATAGCCGAATAATCGGCTTCGCCCATAGTGCAGTTCTTTTTAAATTTCTAATAAGTTATAACCTTTAGATTGCCTTTATATCACTACCAATCTGCAACCAATAGGAATAATATTTATAAATGAAAAGAAAATTTCAATTTTTACTACGAAAAATCTTTGTTTGAGAGCCTCTTTAAAATGCGTAATAAGGAAAATCCTTTGTTTGTGGGTCTTTACATCATATAACGAAACTATACTGATCAAATTTCCTACACATATAATAGCTTCAGCAGTTTCGGCTAGGTGATGATGAATCGGTCAGTCAGAACAAGTTATATATATATAGATTATTATTATCATATTATAGTGTACTCGTCAGTCGTCGTATTACCATATACACACATTAATAGTTTTCGAAAGCAGTAGACATATAATAATAATACGATCTTCATATACACATTCGTGCTGACGTCTGTAGCACTACGAATCACGAGATAATTTCGGGTTATCCACCACCGCGTGTTGTTGTTATAACGTTACAAGTTTATTATATTTTGTGGGTATACCATGTAAGCGTATATGGTATTTAAGTATGTATATCTAAGTTGCAGCGGTGCGCTCTGCAGCAGTCAGCACACACGCAACTCAAGGTCGCACCTAAAAAGATCCATAGGTTCTGTGTATAAAAAATTCGTCGTCTTCTCCGCATGTTTAAATCATCGTACGTAAGGTAGATTGTTTAGGTATATTACATAGTCCGTGTCGGGTAATTTTCGAAAATATACGGGTATTCCGTTTTCCGGCGTCGCACCAACAGATCGTGGCCACGAATACGTGTAAAACTACATGATTTATTCATAAAATTCCACTATGCATATAGCGCAAATATATACAGTTATGGGCTTATGGTATGCATGAGTGCCTAATTATGCTTACACCTATGCCACAATGTCACTCCTCGATCCGAAATTGACCGAAACTAGTTTCGACAATTCATTTTTTCAAATGTTGAATACATTATATTATAATTGTATAAAAAAATTCATCGTTTTCGAGATGAACGATTTCTACGCGCCACATTCCCATATTTTATCCTCCTGCATATCTTCACCAACAGCTCACCTGCAGCACATCTACGCGACGAGGGGATGGCGTTTTTGACGAATAAGTTTTCGACCGCAGTCGCAGCCGCGGACGTGCAACCATGGTCATGATGAGACTTTCGCTGCGCTTATTCTCCTCACGCGCGTTATGGGGGATCGGCCATCATAAAAATGCAACGTATATGCCTATACGTATATGTATATCAGTATAGGTATAATGCAAATACAACTTCCATGGGTTGGGTCCGTCGTCGTACCTACATACTTATAACCGTAGCTCTTTGTCGAGTCCGGTCGTTGTCCGCGCGAACGATTTGTTCGTTCGTAATAACCGCGACGCGATAACCACCACACCGCGGCGGCAACCGTTTATTATTGTTTATCATTCATAATATAACATAGGTACCTATTATACATATTATACATCGCAGCGCGCGCCGGCGGCGGCAGATCGGTCCTGTGTAGATATTATATTATAATATTATATTTTATTAAAATATTCTATCCGGGGCACGGACGCAACGGAATAAAACCTGCGACGGCTACAACAACAATAATAATAATCGCTCGTTAGTCTTCATCGGTGACCATATTATAAAATAATATATTATTACATACGTAGGCATACGCGCTACGACGGCGATGGTCATTTTTGTCCATTTCACACACACACACATACACGCACTGCCTTTATATATTATAGTAATATGTACGCATATTATTATTATTATTATGATTATGTGTATACGATATTACGCGCGTAATATTATCATAACTCCGTTCGCATGTATAATATATAATATAATATTATTGTGCGATCCACGTCACGAAACAAAAAAAGAACTTGAGGCCGCTTGTAAATAATAATCCGACCGCCTATGTATGAATATACATTAGTATATATATATATATATATAATATGGTGTATTCTAATGTGTGTGTACGCGCACACGATGACCGACGCGGCCGGGTCAAAGGGGTAGTATAAATTATATAATATTATATTATACGAGTCGTTTGGCGATGTTATCGCTTGAGTCGTCGTCATCGTCGTCGTCGTTGTCGTCGTTGTCGTCGTCGGTATACTTAGATATTATATACTTACACACCGCGGACGCGTTTAAACGTAGGTTTAGGTATATAAACTCTATACGTAAAGTATATATAAGTACACACGTATCAGGCGTACGACTAACCGTTCAAGGGCGTTCGTCTGCAGTTGGCCGGTCCTCACAGCGATTCTTATAGGAAACCACCGAGAGAATAGTATATTATACGTGCGCGGTCCCTATTATGATATACAGCGGTACCGTAGTATAATATATTATAATATACCGTAAACCGTATAGTGCACCGGTCCGGTCATCTCGGTTCGCAATTTACGGATAAAAAACAACTTATTACTATAATGATATACTGGCTAGATGACGCATAAAAAGACAAAAATAGTTATACATATCGTCGATAACACAAGACCGTCTCGCATCTTGTCCTACAGAAGTCGGATATGGGAAAAATTCTACGTCCGTTTTCCGAAGAAACTGATCATTGAAGTCGTATATTATTTTGTATTTTTAGTCGTTGAATTTGAAAGGTGCAGCGGTATGCGGGGCGATAATACGAATATGACGTAAGTACTATAATATATTGTTGTTGTTGTTGTTGGCCGAAGAAAAGGCGTAATTCTATTCGCATAAGTTTGAAACATTTTAACACTTTTCCTTGCTAATACAACACTGTTTGCGGTTAGGGAGTGGTTCGCGATGGTCGTTTATCGACCACGCCGAATCGCGCTGTCGAACTCGTGCGTTTTTATTTCCAATATAAATAATAATTTCGTCTGAGACAATATATTATATAATAGTTTTACTCTTTTTGTATTTTCAACCATATAAGGTTCGTACACGCTGCACGCATGCCTGTTTCCGAATGAAAAAATCGTGTTCGACACTTCCGAGTGAATATTATATAATATGACCAAAAGCTGGACAGGATTAAAGTGGTGATGTGTTTTGATATCAATGGTGTGAAATCAATGTGATACATTTAAGCAGGTTCCGCTATTATAGAGTGAAAACTTTGAACGGAATTTCTTCATTATATTTTAACGGTCGTCTACAGTTTTTATTTATACCTAAGACTTATAGAAAAACTGTGAGAAAAACGGTAAACGACCTCATCTGCAATAATATATATAATATATATTAGTTGATACTTTATAGATAATATATCGTATTCTGCAGACTTATATAATAATTCGATTTTTATAGGAGCTATACATGAAACGTTTTGAGTATTATCATACTAACGAAAAAATTTTTACAGAAAAAGATGGCAATAAAAATAATAGAACATCATTGTAAAACCAAAATCTCTCCGATCAGAGGCAAGACATAAAGCGCGACTGTTATCTACAGTCGTTTCTCCGATATATTTGCATTCTCGTACGACGGGGTCATCGTTGGCGATGATGTTCTCGTGTCACTATCGTGCGGTTATCTAGACAATCTTATATAGTCACTATATTAAAATTAAAATAACAATTTACGGGTATTTTTTTTAAAATATGAATAGTTATAATGTTTTACGGGTGTATGGAATATGCAAATCACTTTTCATACATAATTTCCGATCCATTTTGTGTTGATTTTATAGTATTGTGGATAAACAAAAAAAAATTGTATTTTTGATTTAATTAATTGTTTCTAAATACCAAATGTTTTTACAAAGTTAAACATTTTTTTGTTTTGTACAATCCCTGAAAAGTTTTCGTTAATGCTCTAAAAGTCTAAAAATACATCGGAAACTAGTAACGACTTAATCTTCTCAGAATAAAGTCTAGTACTTTAAGAGTTAACGTTTTTAATGTAGGCCTAAACTGTTAAAGTATTTCAATCTATAATCCTATATAACTTTCTATTTTTAATTTAAAGCAAATCCCAAAGTAACAATTTAAAGCACAAAGCCCTTTTACAAACGCGTTTCAAAACTAAATATTTTTATGAAGCTGGTAGATTGTATTTGTTTATTTTTTTTTAAACCTACATAGGAAATAATTATTAGTATGAGAAATAATTACTTAAGACTCCATTGATGACATTCAAGTTTTTAACACACCACGGCCTATACATAATATATAAATAGATATTAGTATATCATTACAGTAGCGCAAATTCGTTTCTAATAGCTATATGATTATTATAATTGAAGTCCACAGAATAGCATTATCTTTGATAGGTAGCTTAAAGTACTTAAATTAAACCGGAATACTCTTTTGTGCAGATTAGAGGAGAAAATAAAACAGGAAGGGCACGGCACAATCGACAAAGATTTGAATTTCAATGAGATCCTTGCGCGCCATATCTGGTTTTATTTTAACGCACAGTTATTAACTCGTCACACAATCTTATTTGGCGTATTTCTTCTTATAATTACTCAACTTCGTTGTATATACGTGCACACACGCACCGCTACTTCGGATACAGCTAACTGTGCGTAACCATTTTGAGTTCGTTGATGAGTTTATAACTGATTGCGCCGAGTGGAATTAGTTGATTTACTAATAGTAATTCTCACAATGTAAGACAATAATGAATCTCATTTGATTATAATATGTTAATTACAAAATTGTTTCCACAACATTAAAAAGAATAATTTTTCATGTAACCTATATGTAAACGCCTTTGTTCGTTATTTCTTCACCGTCTAATTAAAATGTAAAATACATTTTGTGCGTGGAGCTCGTGTGAGGGCCAAGGAAACAGGATAATAAAATAAAAAAAATTCAGGTATTATTTGAAAGATGAAATCCGTGTGGCTCAAACGTTTTATGGGTCGATTGAATATTCATAATACGACAATATTAAATTATTAAAAATCGTGTAGACCACCAACAAGTGCTGCAATCTTGATTCTATGTAGGTATTATACTCCGTCAAATTCGCCGATCGTATTCATTTACACAAACTTGAAACTGAAAACCTATTAACATCTGATGTGCATGAATTGCATAATTAATTTTTATTATTTTTAAAACGAGTATCAGATCAATCGTTCGAATTCGTTGAATACGAACTCGTGTAGGTACTACGCGCATTACCTCGACATAGTTATAATATTGTGAAAATAATGAGAAATGTGATTTTTTTGAAATGATATTTGGGTATTGTTGTATTTGTTTGCAGAAACTCAAACACGACCGTACAGAAATTAACTTTACAATTAATCGTTTAGGTGTCAACGTTATCTGACGTGTGCAGTTGCAACATTGATTAATCACAGTTTTTCAGTTGACTCACAGCTATAAATTTTTCGGGCATAAACGTATATATTATATTATTGTAGTGACCAATTTTAATGATATTTAATGATTCATATATTTAATATATGGGTATAAGACGATCGAATATCTCGGTAAATGTGACGCGCACGTGATTTTGACCAAACTATTTGACCGAGCAACCGTAATATCACACGGCTTCGTACGATCGTGGTAAAATAATATTATATTATTTTATTGTTTTTTTAGGTACGTATAATAATATATGTAGTTTTACACGAGTGCGGAACACACAGTTTTGATGACTACTCGTCAAACGACTGTGTTGCGATTCTGTAACGATCTGATTTAATGCCTGCACGTAACTTTACATAGTCGTTATGCTCTCAATCGACCACTATGCAAGATAATATTATTTACAGATAATATACTGACATACGTCCTAAAATGAATTTGTGATTAAATTTTACAACCGTGAATATTTATAAGCACGACAAATGACGATCGTATATTATATTATTATCATATATCAGAATTGGCCGTCAGTATTGCTTCCGCGAGGAGCGTATTATATATGGACATTATATAGGTAGGTATTATATAGGTTATTATATATTATGTACTTATTATATATAGGTTATATTACATACAGGTTTATTTATTTTCTGTTTGACAAACCACTTGTTTTTTAGCTCACAAATCTTTTTGATAATATTTTTTCTATATATATATAGGGACTTTATCTACAATTATGTAGAAAAAAACCACTTATTTATTATATATACGATTCTTCAATCAAGTCAAACATCTGAAAAATATAATAATCTCTCCCTTATTTAGCTCTCTCCTATATATATGGTATATAATATACCCCATACCCACCACCATGACACTACGACCAATCGAATTTTTAGCTCGGAAGGACGACGATGTTGGGATTTATATCACATATATAAATATATTACTATATCTATTATATCTAATATATATATTCTATTTCCATTAAATATTATCTTGTCCGTTCGTCGCGTGAAAGCAATAACTGATCTCCGGGGGGAATAACGCCGAAGTGATTACTATTTTGCTGTTGCTGCGGCGACGTGGTATTACACGTTTTTCTAAAACCCCTGATGGCTTATTTTCGACACTATCATCGTCACGAGAAAAAAAAATAGCATTCACTCGTATAACAGGTACCAATGTATGACAAAATTATGTATAACATCGCATAATCGTATCATATTATATTTTCACGCGGCCGTTTTACGCGATCGGCGTCCATGTAGCTGGTTATACCTTATAGAACGGAACGACGACGAAGACGATGATGATGATGATGATGACGACGATCATCATAATATAACACCACATCGCAGTACCTATATATAGGTACACCGCTAGTCTGACGGAAGTTTATACTTGTAACTACATAAGCGTATACACGACGGAGAAATATTACAAGGACGCGGATGGGATCTCGAAGGGATAAAAAAACGTTCCGGGCACAATAACAACAATAATAGTATGTAAACGAGTCGAAACCTCTCCGGTCTGAATAAAATATTGCACGCGTATATTATATAAGAAGAGAGTAGAACAATTTCTTCGTCGGATGTATATGGTTTATAATAACGCACCGAAGAGTATTACATATTATATACGTGCGCGCACACGTACCTATGCATTATATACATATATATATATAATATTATACTTTACTATGACGTAGACACGCGATTCGACGTCGAGTAAAACGAATGTAATAATGTATACGTCTACTTTACAGTCGGCCATGCGCATATAAGCTGGTGAAAACGGATGAGCGTTTATTTTGTTATTATGGCTACCTCGCTATACTGTAGGTAATACAATAATTTCAGTTGGTATATCATATTGGTTTGTCGCTGGAAAAAAAAATAATATCAAAATGAATATTCAATCACAATATTATATTATATATTTATATTAAACAGTAGGCACTTATAAGTTATAATATACCTTAGACGTATCGCAGATGTGCACCTGATGCAGACATTCAGTAGGTATAGGTACCTACATGTGTAAAATATAGATTGTGAGTGCAGTAGTTGCTGCAGGGTTGAGTTAGGTTTAAGACGATTGATGAAATATGAATGCCAACATGGCTGGTTTAGTAAACAAATTATTAGTAAAATATGTATAGATAAGCATCATGTACAAATAAAATGTACCTATTATAATATATAATATTATATTGTTTAAAACAAAAATCAATTATAATTTTACTATTAATAATAATAATATCATACAATATTATAATAATAGTGTAAACTACAGCTGGAAATAATATCGCAAACGTGCAAATGTTTGTCTCTACTCTTTATAATTCATGAACCTATGTGAAAAACCGCGATACACTTGACGAAATACGCAAACGAATTGAGACACTGACAGCAGGGTATACAATATACATATGTATATTTGTGTTTGTGAGTAAGACGAATCGATAAATAGGGCAAGGAATTTTTAGTTTTGAAACAAGTCATATAGGTAAAACAAATACATTTATATATCGAAAATGCCATCCCTCCTTTGACCACGGCCGTCAACTATCTTGGTTAATACTTAATGTACTACGCCAATATTACTATTCATTTTTTTCCTTTTTTCATAAACATTTCTATTATAATATGTACATAATATAATAATATAATATGGTGTGATAAAATAATAATTATACACCCGTTGAATTGTATAAACGTGTCCTGGTTGACGTGTCTTGTAGGTAAGAATATAATACAATCGCGCGTGAAAAACCATCACCACCACAACCCATGTTCTTATATATATTGATAATAGTTCGAAAAACCGTCTTCCGGTTCACGCATTTAGGCTGTTTTTACACCCGTCAAAACTGTATAATATGACATTCTCGTGCGCATTGTTCACACGCGCACACATTTTAGGGGGCCGCCCCCGAAAACACGTGCTGGTTGACAAATACGCGTTTTGTAAGCTCGGTTATAATAATAAAATAGAGAGTGAAAAAAAAAACATAACCGTAGTTCTAATTCTAAACCCCGGTCCTAAAAACCACGGTCCTATATAATCCCGGCTCCGCTGCAAACGTCACGTTAACGTCGACCATACGAGCAGAATACGGCGCGCCGTTCAAGTGATTTGTCCGCCGCCGCAGTGCACGTATATATTTTATAATACATAATTTGTCGCGCACTGCGTTGGAGGACGATCGAGAGAGACAAATCGTTCGGTTAATTCCAAAATCCTCTCCATCACCCGCCGAAATGGCTTACACGTGTGTGTGTCGTGTGTATGTATGTGTGTGTGTGCGGCGAGCTGGCCGGGATTAACGCGTTTATTTTCGGTATCTTCCCGGATATTCTTCTTTTCTATTTTTTTTCACTCCCCGTCCCTCCCACGGTATATACACGACGATACGCGGCACAGAAGTGCGGGTGAGACACATAAATTAACCGGCAGTTAATTTCCTTCGGTTCGGCTGGCACCACCGGGGTTCGTCGTCAGTGGCGGCGGCGGCGGCTGGTATATACGCCACCGCGCGCGACGCGCCAAGTTCGTTTTTTTCCACCGCTCGAAATCGTAAGAGCAGAAAAAAACAACACGTCGTATAACTTCGCACGGCGGAGAGAGAACCGTTGCAGCGGAGAACAATATATATATATATACATTATATACCAAACGCACGAGCAGATGGTTAATTTAATCTGGTAAGCCGCGGCGGAGGTGGCGTGCAGTAATGTGTGATCTGGCGATATTTTTTCCTAGTACTTTGGCAGAGCTTGGCGATATTTCACGAGACGCCACCGCAGCTCCAATACACTATCTCTATAATATACGAGAGCTGCACGCACTTATATTATACGCGTCTCTCGCGAAAAACACCGAAGCGATGTATAAAGGAACCGAACCTGGCGGCCACGCAATCGTGGCAATTACTCTATAATTGTGTCGAATATTGCGGTTGTTCGTCTATATAGTGTAATAACGAAAATCCGACGTCGATGATCTCCACAACAATATAATACGTTATAATCGAAAGTAGTAGCTTAAGTCAATACATAGGTGATAACAAATATTTTTATATCCGCGTATTTGTTTATCCAGTGCGTAATACAAGAATCGTAGATTTTTGTCGGTAATTTCATTATCTGCAGCTGTATTGAAAAGCTGAACTATACACTCACTCATATTACTTCCTATATTATATAATTTATTGTATTGTGTGTAAATTAGATTATTTTTAGTCACGCCTGCTCACTGAAAGTTTAAAGTGCTGGGCGCGCATATCACGCCTATCCCCTGCACAACCAGACACTGAAATTTATACCATGGTGCTTACAAAACATAAACTTTTGGTTACATCTTATATTCATATTTAACCTCCATACTTAAAATAAATATAACCAAATTGTTTCCTTTTATGAAATATTGTATTCTTAGAATTATAGACTGGTTGTTCCATAGATCTATATTACCTTCGCCGCGATGGATGAACGCGTGACAAAAAATAGTATGTGTGGCCATTGTGGGAATGCAATTTCAGTCTTATGCGAAATGCAGCCCTCGCTTGCGGCTCGTGCCACATACGTTGACTGAAATAGCTCACAGAAATAAAATACAGAAATAAACTTTATTTTATTATTCTACGGAACTGTTTATATTTTTCTTTATATAATTCGAAGTTTTTACTATACCCTTAAATTTATATAAGTTGTAGTGAAAAAACATTATTATTTTTTAGTTAAATCATAAAATGGCACAAGTGTATTTTTTTCGTGTAAAAACAATGGAAGTATTTTTATCCCGCATTTTTTATAAAACGATACCCTTCGCTTAAGTTTGTCCCTTATGGCCTTATACATTTACTGTATAGTGGCGTAGTGCTCGTTACTTGACACTTAATATTCAGTTAGTAAGGTAAATAAATACCTAGAATATATAGTATTGGGTGTGTTAAAAAATTTGAAAATATAACAAAGTAATGGTAAAAAAAAGTTTATTCCGTTTTAAATATAAATTGTTAGAAAATCTAATGAAAATATCATTACATTTGTGTTTTTATGTTTATTATAAAGCACTGATTTTTTTGATAAGGTCTTAAGTTTTAATTACTATATAACCATTGCCTATTTTATACATGTATATTTTAATAAATTACTTATTGTAATCATATGTTATGTATTCAAAATATGTATGTATAAAATAGCGTCTTGATTTAAAAAAAAAATAACTTTCAAAAAAGATAAACTCGTTTTATTTCGAATTCTTTCCATACCGAATGAAAAATAAAATTGTCTTACATCAAATAGATAATCATATTGTTCAGCACTACGATAGTATAATAGTTTAGAACGTTAAAACAACCGACGTAGGTCGAATGTTCTGCACGAAGAGTGCTTACAACAAGGTCTTAACGTGGTATTAAAATTAAATAAAAAAAAGAAAAAGATGCGTATTTCCACCTGCTCGCTTATAAGTCGTGTATGGCGATAGTACATTATACTATGTATACACAACAAGATTCTTCCAGCAGCACAATTACACTTCCGTGGTCGGAATGTCCGTGGCGCCTTCCCAGGGCGAAGAGACAATGCGGTATTTACCGGTCGTGACGGCCCACGCTTATTAGGGGGTGGGTGGGGCTCGGCCAGAGACTGAAGGAGAAAAAAAGAAGAAAAAATTATACCGAACGAGGTGGAGGAGGAGGCGAAAATAGTATCATTGGGTGGTCCGGGGGCCCCGAGGTCTTATTGCGTGACGTCACCGGACACGAGATCCGGCACCACGTGACCGGTGCCTTGCTCTGATTACTATAATTAAATTGTAAGGTAAAAAAAAAAAAATTAAATAAATAAAGACCGTATAAGAGAAGAAACTGGTGGGGAAACTCACAAAAAATGAATCCACGCGGCTTGTGTGTGTGTATATAAATGTGTATAAGAGCAGGGAAAAAACAAACAAACCTCTGGTCGTTTAATGAGAGCCGGCGTACCTGTACATGACATAACAAGCCGATGAGATCGTTTCGCTCCGGGAGCCACCACGAGGGTGGGAGCGGCACGGTTTTCCGGTTTCGGTGGGCCACGCGGCCAAATCTTGTTTGACTAAATTGAACTTAGCACCGACGGCCCAATGCGTATTTCCTATACTGTTCACTTACGACACGCACGTTAACGAGAATTGCTTATATTATAATATTCGCGACTATACTTACATTCACCTACTCATCGAGCATTTTATAGGTTTGTAAAGAAGAATGGCTGGGGGAGTCATTCTAAAGATGGCCATCTAAAAATTTAAGTTTGGATTCCTCACCAAAAAAATAAGTGTTTTTAACATTGTTTCATTTGAATACGATGTGAAATTTTTCATAAATTAGGTTATAATATTAAAAATTCAATAATTATTCATTATAAATATTGCCTTTGGGAGAAGAATAAATAACTGTCAACTGCTGAAAACGGTGGATAAAATATATTATTCTGAGTGACCTCCTTTTTTTACTATAATGATTTTTAGACCCACGGATAGTGGCTGTACTTATTGGTTATATCATGAATAATATAACATTTAACGTTTGTACGTGGATCGTGAATGTATTGGAAAAGCGATTAGATTTCGTTGAAAACAACTTTAAGAACTCTACAGGAGTCGTCTTTACGAAGTCTTGGAGGATTATAGGTAACGCATAATTATTCTATTGCAATCTAAAAATATTGCAATATAAGTATAAAACACTGTCTTATGAGAAGAGTATTCTGGAGTTACACATTATAATTTATAAGTTATTATACTGTAGCAGTGCAGTGTCGACGACTCATAAATCGACTTTAACTAGTATTTAATATTAATTATTATTGTCATCCGGGGAATCGATATCATCGGAACGGTATTTAAAAACGCCATAAAGTACGAGTAGTAATTATTTTAGTAATTATTTCATTCCATCTGTCAGTCTTCAAGCGCACTCAGCCAGTTTACAAATGTATTGCCATTATATAATTCGTGCAGCTTTCGTACGATATACCGTTGTATGACTCAACCGGACAATATAATAATGATAACTACAATAATAATAATAAAATTAATTGTAGATTCGTATGTCTGTTTTATTTTATTTACGTATCAAACTAGCAGTATAACGGTTTAACATAATATGTTATACAGCATAATAATATAGGCTTCCGGATAGTTGAAAATGAAGTAGGTATATATTATATCTTTCGACAATTAATTTGTACGTTTTCCATCCAATCACCTGTCTTATCCCGACTTGAAAATCCACTTCATCGCTATCGGACCACTGCAACGAGAATGTGTTACATATAAAATATTATAATATACGTACATCGCATGCTTGCCGCCACGCTGGTAGAACAAACACGTCTGAGAAATTTATTAAGTAGATCTAGTTTGTAAACGATAGTTGGTGGGATCGCGGGATGAAGGTAGTGCATTTATTATAGTTGATAAAAAAAAATAATAATAAGAAGAACTCGTTCTCCAGATGATTAAATACTAATCGGGTCGAAGAGCAGCATAACTATCGGTATACAATTATTATTATTAGATCTATTAATGTGGACCGATAGTTTTAGCTGAGGTTTCTCGATCATGGGAGTTCATAGATGTATATTTCAAGAGTGAACGTATATAGATTTGAGTGTATTATAATGTTATACTGCTGCAGCCATGATAGTACAGGTCGGTCGGTTGTAGGTACCGCGTGCGTTGTGTTTAAATAGATTGTCGAGCCGTTAATGACGTTTTAAACAAAGTGTGATTATATAGTTTAAGCTCACGATAAATGGATGTGTATTATATGTTGGACGGAGGTGGAGCGTTGTGTTCAGCTTAATACGAACACACGCACGTCGTTGAATAGGATCACCACGTCCAGCTGCATTGAATACCGCGTATATATACAGGCATACAGCTACTTTAGACTATATATTACTATATACATAATAATATTAAATTATAAGTGGAGATCGTTTGTTTTTAAGAATGTAAATTAATTTCGAAAACACTAAATGACAGTGTTTCGTAAAAGGAATAAATCATCGCAAATTAACACGCGTATACTGCACCTATTATTGTAATATAATATAATATATATGCGTATACACTATACTATTTTTATATGATTTTCATTTTTTACGATAGTAGAAATAATAAAGCTTTATTTTTTTTTCAAAGTAAAACTAAACTATTTCAAACATCATAATAAATTGAAATTAATTTTTTTTTCGTAGCAAACGGTAATTAAAGTTCGGTGTAATTGATGAGTGTGAATTTTTTATTTGATTATTTGCTTTACACTATTATTATTATCATTTTTTGAATAACTTCTATTATAAGTAATATACCTATTATATTATATAGGTACATAATATATTATAATACCACCTACTCATTAATTACGCCGACCGAAATACTGTAATTATAATCTTTAGTTTTGACGTTCTAGGGAAGCACTACATTCATATAGGTATATAAAAAAAAAGTTGGTTATTATTTGAATTAAAATAAACCAGATTGTTGGAGGAATTCCAAAGAAGGCTCAAATCCGAGCGGTTAGTCATACTTTAGATGAGTGTTGATAACATTTTATGAAAAATTACACGTATTTAACTCGGCTGTTAAAAAAATATAAATAAGTCTATCACGTCGTCGTGATAGCATTAAAGAAGTAGTAGTTGCCCTCGTTATCTCGACATCGGTATAATATTAATATTTCGGGCATGTGTGTGTATAAAATGTTACTTTTGAGGACCTAGCTGAACAGATGTTCCGACGACCGCGATTGAGTGGTTAGGTATTATAGGTAATAATAACATAAATAATTATTAACCGTAGATTTTCGTGTTAATTTGTTGTATAATATTATTTTGATGAAATAATAAAAAAAAAAATTATAAATTATTATTATTATTTTTAATCCGTCAATAAAATGTAATATTATCACGTCGGAGCGCTGAGAAGAAGACGTGTCGGAATATGCGGCGGCCTGTTTATACCTAACGTCCATTATTATTATTATTATTATTATTAATTTCGTCTGTCGGTGTGATCTCAGGACTTGATTTAACGTCACGACGACTTTTCTGAACTGCGTGGGTGATTGGAAAATATTATAGTCAAGCGATGATGTGATCGTACGTGTAAAAAAAAGAACGAAATGAGACAATGACGTGTGCCTATTATTATATTATTGTATATTATTATTGTATACGTTGTCGCGTACAACACTAGAAAAGTCACGCGTATATCAAACAGACGAGACAACTACCTCTACTGCAGTCTTGTCAAAAGTTTTGTTTGTTCTTCGTCGTCAGAAAAGTTTCGAATCAATTTATATCGGAATCTTTGTATTTTTCCTGTTCGTAAGACGACAAAATAAATCAATTTTTCACGATACATAATATATTAATATAATACAGTTTTTGTATACCTATATAGGTTAACCTATATATAATACGTAGCTCACGAAAACAGTAGGTATGCAAGTTACTTTTTTGAAAACGACTAATAAAACAACAATTATTTTCATTATTTTATTTGCAGCTGCTTTTGCAGTGATAATAACTTCAGCATCGTCGACTTTGGGAAATTTAAGAAAATCTCTAGACATTGTGCACCTAATTTAAAATAATGACGTGCTTACACAACGAACAGGTATATATATTGTGATGTATAATGGACGGGTGAATTCTTAATAAACACAGTAGGATGATAAAAATATATAATCATTGTTGGCGAACCCAAACGAATAGAATTACGCACGCCGTCGAGAAATGCATTTAACGCTTATATATAATATAGTGTACATTGGTATGTAATATGTATGTATGTATGTATGTATGTATGTATGTATGTATGTATGTATGTATGTATATACCTATGTATGTATACAGTATACACATTACACATTGTTACCTAAATCTGGTATGTATATACACATTTTTTTTCCGAGGCCAATGAACTCGTAACGGTATTTAAGGGTTGCACCGAGGAAACGACACGACCGAAAGAAAACACGTTTTAACCCTCATATTGTCGTTGTCATACCAAAGTAAAGTATGACCGGCCGCTTTCTCGTCGCAAGCCTACCGGGCTTAGGTACTGCAGTTTGAAATCTTTCCTTTATTTATTTTTTCCCCCATGCTTTTACTCGGTCTACTGGTCCCGGACCCCACGGATGACCCAACTATATCGTCTGATTATGCTCGAATATATATATATATTTATATGTTACAAACGTATACGTATGGCTACATATATATATTTTTTATGTTATAAATCACGTAATATAGAAGTGCTTTTACATATTATTGTGCATTGTCTCATATGAGTAATACCTATACTAATATTATGCAAATTTAATAAAAATAATAATAATAACAACTACACCTTCCTACGCTATATTTACATTCGAATTATTGATTTTATAATATCTACCTAGCGTATAATATTATTATGAAGTTTATTAAAATGTACGATTGTACCTATTAGGTATATCACATAAATAATATTCAATACTGTCACGCTGCAACTAATTATAAATAATTTATCGTTCAATAAATTATAATTGAATAACGATACACATTCCACAATCGTGTTTCTATACTATATTACATTCTGGTCAGAGAAATTTCTTTCCTCCATTTAAATGGTTTAAATATTGGTTAACCATTTTCCAATTTGAACCTTACATAAATAGAAAAACGCGTATATATAGGTAAAAATATACTTCGGTCCCCATTATACATAAAAGTAATAAGTTATAAAATACCTATATAAATCAGTGAGTGTCTGCAGAGTATTAAATCGAAATTTAAGGAATGAGGTGTACCTATCATATAGATATAAGATAGGTATGTATTCAATACCCCAATAATTATTAATGCGCAACGAATCTTTGTGTACCTATTCGTGAGTAAAAACATATATTACGATTATATATCTATGTGTCATAACTCATAACAATACAATATTTTTATACCGGAAATATTAGAAAATATTTAATAATATTATTCACATCCGCACAATCATCGTCGGTTTGGTAGTTTTATAACGTATAGGTACACGTTTTTCACCACATCTATTCGGCTTGGCAGACGGAAGAAAAAAACTAACGGTGGTTTAGTGTTCCAGCGAATATATTTGGTTTGCAATAAATCCACCGATACGCGCACACCTGTGTGCAGTGTGTCTGGCACTTGACGGCCGGTCCAACACGTCGTCGACGCGACTGGTTCATTATATAACAATTATTATCATACGTATAACTATATAATTTACTATATATATATACGCACACGATATTAGTTGTCTGCGGGGTGCGCCCAACGCGCGATTTATGCTAAGTCCGACGTTTTCATTTGCCGCGGCTGCTGCGGTGGTAGCCTTTACGGCCGTGGGCGTACTGGACGGCTGCCAACAAATCGCCGGTCGGAATCCGCCTTTTTCGGATATCCGTTGACCGATGATTAATGTCTGTGTACACCGGACACGTCGGTTTTCCGTGAAAACAATCGGCAAAGACCACTACATATTATTATTATATTATGGCGTGGACCGCACCGCGGTATCGTCGTTATATTATATTATATCATAACACCGCACAATAAAATACTACTACTACTATTATTATTATTATTCATACAGCTGCAGCCTTTGGAATTCTCTGAATCCTCTCGCCATACCCTGTCAAAACAGCGGTTGTGTCCCATACATAATATGTCTATGTAACGCGATGATCGTCGTAGTGGATGGCGTGCCAATACTGAGTTGTATATACGCGCCTCGCCGCCTTTAAGTACGCCTCTTTTTAATATACGTGATCGGACAAAATCTGAACTCACGCTGCAGCACGCGTCACATAGAAGCTAGAACTCCACGATAAGCCCGGTGAAACATGGCTTATGACAAAATGATCTATGCACTTACGACTTACATAATATAATAGCTGGTATGCATACACGCATGATATTATTCACATAAAAAAAGAACAGATTTAGCAGATAGGGTTCACACATATAGGTTGGTACTATTGAAGATATCTATTTTCTATCTTCTATCAGCTATATAATATAATATTATACAAATGTGAGATAAGATTCTTACTAAAACGGCTAATCCCAGGGTTAGGTTAGGTTACTGGACCGAATTCAATAAAAGTTATATATACCTACATATTATAATATAGATTCCTGGAGATTCAGAGGGTGTCTTAAGCTTCTTTTTTCAATCACTATACTATAGATTTCTATAGGGTGGCTCACGCCTGAATTTTGATTTGGCAATATTGATAGGTATATTATGGAAATAAAATTTAATAAAAAAAATTTATTTGATTTTTTTTAATAAAACAGAAAATTATACCTAATTTTTAGATTCTGAGCGGAGCGATGAATGTATTGATTTTATAATGATGTGTGTTTTTTTTATTTTTGTGTCTGTCATCACCTTTTAGAATAGTAAAAATGCTTCGATTTTCTTAAATAGTACCTTTTATGATAGGAAAGTGAATCTAGTTGGTAGTTTGGGAAGTCAAAAGTTAAAATTTCCTAGTAGTTTTCAAAAGCGCCGTGAAAAACAAATGAAAAATTAGGGGGAAAACGAGAATTTTTACGGAAAACGAATTTTTGACAAAATCGATTTTGGTTTTTGGTATAACTCTAAAAGAAATGACCATAGATACATGAAATTTTGACCGAATGTTTATATAAGAATTTTCCACACACCCTAGCATTTTAAAAATATTCTGACTTATTTTGAGCTGTTAACGAACATTTTCAGTTTCCAATTTTTTAGTTTTTTTTTCTATAAATGTTAATAAAATTTTATTTGTTGGGTAAAAAATCTTGAAAATTTAATAGTAGGCTTCTAATATATAGTTTCGAAGGCAATTGAAAAATATTAAAAATACATAGGCACACATTTTTTTTATATGCATGAAAGTTTGAATTTTGACAAAATTCATCAAAATCTCGAAAATTATCAATCATTGTAATTAAACAATTATAAAATGGTCAGTTTTTATAACTAAGGATTGAAAATTTAAAATAAAGATTCTAATAAATAGTACATACTGTAAACAAAAAATCTAAAAAATATATAAACACAGTTATTTTTTACAGACATTTTAAGTTCAAATTTGGACGAAATTACATATTAAAATCAATTTTAACGAGTAAAAGTATATATTATAATATTTTTCTAGCATCACTGATAATTTTAGGTTAATAATTAAATAATATGAATAATATTAATTCAACTTAGCAGCTACCGTAAAATAACAATATCAATATAATTTAAAATATCCTAGACTGACATACCGTCTCCGCTCAGAATCGTTTTTCGTATACAATGATATTATATCATTGAATTCAAATTTAATACCATCCATTATACAGTGATCTACTTGTAACATACTGTACAGCAGAGCGACATCCACTTGACCCCCTTTTTTTTTGTTATTTCTTATTCAAACGTTCGTAACAAAAAGTTTATAATATGTCCTCATATATTTGTAGCACATAGACTCAAAAACTATACTGAATCGATTTCGACTAAAAAGTTTCGAAAATTGCTCATATGTATAGAGATATCCGCAGAAAGTTCAGAGAGTAGTTTGAACCACGTTCAAAAATATACCTTGTATATCCAATCCACCAGAATCCTAACCACAGGTGGATTACCCATCATCTCGGTCGAATCAGTTCACAAAGCGAGGTCTACCGATGACTATAATATATTTTCTCGTGAACTAAGGTATTTATACCGATGTAACGCGCTGTATTTCATATGTATTGATTACTTTTTTTCCAGGTGAAGTATCTACTATATAGGGTTTTACTGCAGCTAATACCTATAATATATTGTTGAGTACTGAGTACAGAAAGTGTGTAGGATACTGCAGTTTGATTAAATGTTTTATTTAATCGTACTAGACGAGATCCAACAATATATTGTATATTTGTATGTAATCAGACGGTATTCTCCTAGTCGGGTAAAAATAAAGACAAAACACGAAATAATACTACCTGTATATAATACGGAATGATCTAAAGTGAACTTTGAATAAAAATAAACAAAATAACATGCAAAAATACAAACATTTTTTTATTTCTGATTTAGGTATAGTATATACGTAGAATGTAGATGTATACTTAATATTATATCAACAATATAATAATAATATAGTTGATGGCATAAAAATTGCTAGTTAAACAGGGGAAAAAAATATGTCTTAAATCATAAATTAATTGAACGGAATTCTGTAGTTTTTGATATGTCATATTTTTCATACGTTTTTGAGCTTTTTTTTTTTTATTACCAGTCCAAATATGAACTTGTTTGTTAAAGTTGATTACGATTTATTTTTATTTTATTAGACATAATTCAATATTCTACCAACGCTCAGTTTTTTTTTTTTTTTTTGAATTTCTCATTTACAGAAAATTTTATATTCGTAAATATTAAATATAATATATTTCATCATACTCGAACAAATTATACACACACACTTGCAAAAAGTTGTTATGAAAATTTATTAGCATTTTCAGTGAATTTATTGTGACACATTCTCGGAGTTTTTATACCAATAAACAACCTATGCTCGTATGTACCTAATATTATAATGTATTATTGTAAATAGTAATTAATTCAACTAAAGACCTTGTTTAAAACAACACTGGGTATCATATTTTTAGATAAATCATTTTTTAATTGCACAAACATTTGTTTTTACATATTATATGCCACCCAGACCAAATCTAATAACACAGGATATGACAAATTATTCATTAAAAATTGGTCGTAACAATATGTTTAGCCATACTTTTTAATTTTCAGCTATACTTAAATAATAATATAATCTGATAACATAAATAAAAAATGATATTATTTTAACTTTGAAATCGTGAAATAATACAATTCATAATTTTAGAAAACGTATTATTTTTTTTTTAAACGAGTAAAATGTCAGGTAGAAATTAAACCTAATAACTATGCGTTACTATTATTTTTATGACGATAAATCAAATACAAATCACAGCACGATTACTACCTACATTTTGCATACCTATTTTATTATTATTATTTTTTATATAAGTGTAAATATTATATTATGATACAAACATATATTGTACAATCAAATAAAATACATTTTCATAGAACCTATTAAAAAAGTCATAGTCTATTCAATCATTTTTATTCTTACAAATTTATTTTTGATAATATCCAAACCCAAATATAGATTATTGATTTAATACATTTTCGTTCTTATCTATATATTTACACTGTAACAAAACATATTATATAAACTCAAAAACTCAACGAATGGAAAAGTTTTACGTGAACACAAATTGCAACTGATTGTCCTAGCAGGTAGCCGTTCTTATTTCTTTATAGGCGCGTGTACCTATTAATAACGAAATAAGGACTAGTGGTGGGCATATCCGGATTTAAAAAATTAAGGACAGGCACGCCGGAAACGTGATATGGAAGTGTAAGTGTGTATATCATGCAATGCGATTCGTGTATAGTGAATACAATATTTATGATGTACCTATATCGTATAAAAACGTGCATTGAGAGCTTCGTTTATAAATTCGGTCAGTTCAGGATAAAGAGTTGATGCAGTCAAAAAAAAAAAAACAGTTTATTGTTAGGATTGGAATCATCAGTATATAACCAAGGTACCTAAGCATGGCAAGCTGTTATCACCCCTCCCTTAGTCCTCACAAAAAAAATATGTTACGAAGAGTCCTTTATATAACTATAATGAGTCAACATTTTGAAAATAATTGTTTTATAATACTATACAATACCTTCATTTATGCGATTCCTAGCTTAGAGACTAGCAGTGTTTATTCTACAATATTTTATAATTTATATCATATTTTATAATATATTATTTGGTTTTAATTATTCTGTTCAATATTGATTATAGAAAGAGTGCTTGCATCTTTTTATAGATCAAAAAGCATGAAATAGTACCTATTTTGATTAGATAATTTCTCGATAGTTCCTCTGACCGTATCGAAATTGTATGCAATTTACACAAGGGTGCAGGTTTCGATTTAATTCCACTCAAACTTTATATTTTTCGAATGCTGCGATTCATCATCATCGTGTTCACTATTTTTCGACTATAGTTGAGTGACATTATATTGGTGAGTCTGATCAGTGACTTATCAAGATTTAAAATTCACCGATAGGATAATTACGTACAATTAATATTCCACATAAAATCTTAGGTTATTATAGGGAAATTTGAAAAAAAACGTTGTATTTGGTTTGGCACGCGCGTGAGCTCGGAATAATGACTTATCTGATATAACATCTAAAGAAAAAAATATACAAACGCTACGTAGGTACTTATTACCCTACACAAGTAAACCCCGTGTCTGTGTGCAGGATAAACATAATATAGTATCGAGGGTCGGTATTTTATGCACGTGCATATTGTGTGCAGTCCAAAACAGATATTATTATAATAACATTGGAGAGGTGACGGCCGCGGTGTATACGCTTTCGTCTTGCAGCGTCGTCAGTTGTGCAAACTTTTGCCACCGACCCTCCGGCGGCGGTGAGGAGAAGATTTTGCGGCGGGGAAAAGATTTTGAGGTGGGACGAGGAAGTGCTGCTGCTGCTGATGCTACTGCTGCATGCTGCTGCTGCACGAACTGAGTAAGGTCTCGAATGTGATTCGGAGGATTAACACGCCGCCACCGCCGGTGGTCTCCCGTATGCATAGGGCCAACGGAATAAATCCTGATAAACCGACCAGAATTAATCCGCAAACAAAACGGAAGAGGGTTATTTACAAAATTTATAGATATACGCTTATGGTATACATATGCGTGTATTGCACATATGCGGTGTGTGTCTGTGTGAGTTTAAATGAGACCACTGTCGCACCGGACGCGCGGGGCGATCGGCCGAGTAAATTTTATTATCACATGCGTATATTATATTATTATATTTGTACACGATTTGTATACAAGATTGAAAGAAATAAAACCGCCAAGCGGGCGATTTCGTTTTTCGGCAAACCGACATTATGCGAATACAATAATTTACGATCGGAGAGGACTGCGATACCTACCTATTATAATACATTAATGCCTATAATATACTCGTCGTATTTGAGCAAAGACCGTTGTAAGCTGCTGGTCATCGTTTTGTCATAATAATATAATATAGGTATTATATTATACAACACTGTAGGTACGCACAGTTCAGTTGTATCCATGTACCTACTACATATAGGTGTATAACATGATGTTCCTATGTATATTATTACTACAGTTGCTGGCACCATGATAATACTACTGTATTACGCGTCACAATATTATTATTATTCGCAGCAGTATAAATTGTAAATTGCGACCTGGGTATAATTTTGAATGTATACTTGCCTAAATATTTTTTTTTCATACGTAAATTACGTCTTAGGCTTTTTTACAAAATCAATATTTTCCTCCTCATTTTTCAGACTTAGGAATGGAATTATGGAAATATAATTATGTAAAAATTGGTATGATTAAAAATATTGGTTTTGCTGTTTTTTGTATATAACTAAAAAATAAAACAATAATTACTATCTATTACGTAATAGATATATACCAATGGTATTGTACATTTAAAATATATTATATTAATATAGTTAAATATCTAAATATGACGTATTCTTCAAATGAAAACCGGCAGCAACTAGTATAACGGCGTCCACTCAGCGTTCGAGCACAACGGATCTAAGTTATAATATTATAGGTAGAGACCCACGGTGTCATAATATGGAATGCAAATAATTTTGTTATTATGGGGTGCATGCGATTTCGTCGAAGAAATAGTTTTTGGCAAAATTCGGTTCCCCGTAGTCTTTGCCGTGGTATTTTATCATCACTCCTTTTTGATTTATGATTTTGTCAATAATATACTACGTGAACACGGCCAAGTCCTAACCAGTTGCGCGAGACGTTGATAATAATTTATTTATCATAAAATTAGAGAAAAATATATACAAAAAAAAGAAATATTTCTATGTGTAACGACTCGAATTATGCGCATATACGTATAAATATATAGGTACCTACCTATATATACTATTCAATTATGTTCGACGCTGTGGAATTCTTCAATAAACGGTGTTTGAAAATCAATAAGTCAAGACGTGTTGGAACGCATCCATTAGTTCCGAATCTACGAAAAACGCCTTGTCGAGATCCGTTCCGCCGATTTACAGGGTAGGATGGATAATTTTTTTCACCCGAAAAAACTCAACGTTCCCATCGTTGTCTAAAGGTGTCGAACGAAAAGGCCTAGTCAATTAGTGGATAGATTTATGATGATAATATTATTTGATAAAATAACGTATAGGCATCATCAATAACCCTAAATTATGAAAAATATGTAGGTATTATATTTGTATAAGCAGGTACTCCATTACTGAAAGTATACTTTTACTTCTTTTTTTTTTTGGTCTTGAAATTTTAATCATTTCTGCTTCAACTATACGTCTTAGGCCATTAGTATTACATTTATATACCCATCGTTTAAAATCTATAAAGAGGAGAAACAAAATTCAAATTAAATATTTAGATATGTATGTAGGTACCTACATTGCAATTGTTGGCTTTATTAAATTTAGTAATTTGATTGTGTTAAAGAATTCTATTGTGTTGATTTTGTTATCAGGATTTGGACTTAGACTTGTTCCAATAAGGTGGCTTATGTCTTTCTTTGTTTTTCGTACTTTCTGCACACCTCGAAAATGTGCAGTTTGATTGTGAGTGTGGTGCCACATGATTGGCATATAGGTGGGTCACCTTTTGCCATCAAATATCCATGCATCGGTCTTGTGCTGCCAATTCTGGCCTATTTAGGTTTTTTTTTGTTTGTGGTACTGCTTTTATACATGATGGGCTTATGTATATGATACAAAAGACAATAATCGATTTCCCGCAGAATAATTGTTGCAGAATTACACTGCTCATCTATATTTAAATATTAATAGAATTTAAATAACTATACCTATTAGATTAGTATAAATACTTTAAAACTAAAATCAAACTAAATAAACGTTTCTATTTTTCATAAACACAAAAATTGCAGGTGCCTGCAGGTGGGGACGATGATATTATGCAGTGGCAGATTCAAAGGTCGGGAAAATCGACCAGCCCTTCCTTGACTTAACATAAAATTAAGATCAATTGAACATTTTCAAATCACGTAGACCTCAAAAACTAAAATTCCAACCGGACCTTTTTTCTTAAATCTATACTGACGTGCAGTCTTGTTTTAAAAGAACTACATACATATTATGTATTTTTTGGAGTTTGTGGATTGTGCGTTTCGCATAAATAAAGCTTTTGCTCAGTGTTCTTGAGCTCTGGATTGTTTCAAACGATGTTGCGCGTATTACGCGTCGTTGAAATACGCGGCTTAAGACGTTTTATCTCACGTCTTCGCAGATACGGATAACGGATACCTACCTATACTGCGACGTGAGATATCGATGGAAAAAAATGCATAATACGGTGACGTACGTATTCATGTATAATATCGAAAGATGGCCGTATAAATAATTTATGTAGTTCTATATACAACACGTGGCACAGATGACACACGACGCGAAATATAACGACGAAGACCGTTTAATGTACGTGCGAGTGCATATCAAAAGTCGCATTTCTCCCAGACGTACGTCGTATATTATAATATGATATTATATATAATATAATATCGATCTGGGAAAACGGACCTGCAGCATCCATGCCCCGCGGACCTTATATTATATACCTTGTATAAAATATAGTAGGTACTCTGACTAGTGCTGGACGGGAAACTGTAACTTTTCATACGAAGCAGGTTTTTATTATAAAATAATATATGAATAAAGACGGAGTGAATGATGAAAAAATAAAAAATAAAAATGCGAAAAAAGAGCACGGTCATCTCAAAGAAAGATGATGGGACGGACGCGGGAGACAAATGGCGAACTCCGTTTTTCTTTTTCCCGTGCAGTACAGTACATATAGGGTGATTCACAAGTGTGCCCGCCCCTTTTTTTCTTTAGTAATGCGGAGTGGTTCAAAATCAGATTTTTCGAATTTTTAAATATTCCTTTACTTAAAGACCACATTTTAAAATTTTCGAGATTTTTTGTACCACTTGAGGAAATACAAACTCCTTTTTTTTCAAATGGGTACCCCTTATTTTACTTTATATTTTATTCTGCGGTTAATTATTGGAAATTTTTCATGTAACAGAATCAATACTCGAACGAGTAGTTTTGAGTTATTTAGCTTTGTGTACTTAGGAAAAATGATAACAAGTAAAAGCACACGGTAATGGGTTTAGAAGATATGAGTGCTATGGTGATTTGATTTTCATTTTAGTGATTAATATGGATCTACCATCATTAATCTGTTTTAAAAACGACTATAGGTATAATGTGTTAGATATAGGTATACTGCAGATCTAATATCAAACTATTTTATATTTTTATAAAATCATCTTTATATTTAAGGGTTAAGTAGTTACTATACATTTACCAATTTTAATAACTAAGAAACTATTCATTTTAATTTTTACTTATCGATAACTATAGGAACATCAACATAATATTTAAAACCACTAAAATACTTAATAGTTAACAGCATAAAAATGAGGGGGATCTCTTTGAAAAAACAGAAGTTTGTATAGGCACAGCTGCATAGGACATTCCTTGGGTAGTACAGACAATTCAAGAATTTGAAAATAGTATGGTCTCTGAGTGTGTTTAAAAACTTCAGAAGTCAAGATTTGAATAAGTCCATTATTAAAGGAAAATATCCGGGGGTAAGTTTATATATATGCTCGCAGGTGAATCGCTTTGTATCACATGACGTATGAACGAGCCTTCGCGTTGTAAAAGCTAGTACCTATCTAATGCGTCTAATACCGACGTCATATATAAACGTGCACATATTATCATCATATTATAAACTTATATTATTATAGTATTATACACACTCGCACACTGCGCAAATCTATGCACACACATATTATATTTATGTACCTACCCAACTCCGAGTCGAGTGCTGTGCACACTTCCCAGGGCCGTATTAGCGCATAAGCCTGTGGTCTAGGGCCTACGAAAATAAAATGTTTTTGTAATATAAAATGATGTTATTGTTTTTATTATTATTTAATATAATATAATTTGTACACGTTAACACAACAAGTAACATATTATATATATAAAAACTTACAGGCAAAAATAGTAATATTACTCGTATATTATTTCCACTCAGTGTTCGTTATCGTAATTCGTAATTATTACTCATAGAAATCAGATTGGATAAACGATAAACCGATAAAATGTCGCTCTCATACGCGTATAATACGACGGTCGTGTATGATGGATGAATAAATATATTTGGAGTAAACTGAGTATTATTGATAATATTTTGTCAAAACTGTTATCATATAAAAAGTTATAAAAGTTTAGATTTGATTTTTATGTTGTAAATATTTTTCTTTTTAAAGGTGGCTTAACACTGAGATTCGACACTTCCTCACCCAAACAGAATGACTATTTACGAATACTGGACACTGCAGTACCGTATGAACCACTGTGCCTAGGGTCTACGACAGTGTTAGTTGTAGCCTGTATAGGAAGGGTATACACTATACAATATACATGAATATATTTTCTAATAGAAGTGAGACTCGACAGGACACTCCTAAGTAGTACAAAAAATATCAGCAATCTGAAAATATGGTCTTTAGAAAGGTATAAACTTAAAAATTCATAAAATCAGAATTCAAATAAATGCGTACTATTAAATTGGACTATAGGAGTGAACTTTCTTGAAAAATCACCCTGTATACTATATAATATATAAACTAGGTACTACACGATAATATTATTAACGAGGTGCGTAATAATTTGGAAAGTCCACGTTCGGCACAATGGACTTCGTTAAGTCGTAATCCCCGCGGTCCGCCCTTACGCGTTATAAGTATTTGATCGTTCGTTTTTCTCGCGTTACCTAACCACCGTAAACCCGGGTTTCCCGCCGCTCACTGCTTTTCCAGTACGAACAATAATTATTTTCATATAATAATAATAAAAAGTCTCGACGAGCTTATCATGTTTATAACGCGTTTACGTACCTATTTAATATTATATTATATAATAAACGGAGGTATACACAACTCATTTTATAACAATTTATTATAATAAATTATTGTAATTGCAAGGCGAAAAAACTCAAAAATATTATGACTTTGCCGCCGCGCGCTGCCAACGAGCTGTCGTCGTTATATATTTTGTTCGTCATTCAAAGGTTTTATGAAATATACATATTATATAGCTTAAACCCGACCTATTTAATACGTTACACGGTCGGTTCAATCTTGCACGCCTCCCCAATGTGGTCGCGTACTTCCAAAGGGTTTTCAAACGACTGCTTCACACACACACACACACACACACACACACACACACACACACACACACACACACATGTATATATACATACATATAAAGTCGTTAATATTTTACAAACGGTATAAATCATCTATTATTTCGTTACAAAAACCCGGGCACAAGACGTGTGGGATATAATATTTATTTAATATAATATTAGTAGGCACACGTACCTACATATTATATATTATGTGTACGCTGCATTACTATTTGCTTTTATATCTCGCAATTTCAATTTCCTATTTGCCGTACGTACGGTATTTTTACATAGCGCGTACCTACCTACCAGTTGTTTATGGTTATAATGAACTTTGTAACACACCTATAAATCCCCCTTCAGAATACTATTACGCCCGACGCGCGCGGTATTCGTCAAATTTAATGTACTGTGGAATTATTTCTTTTCCCTTCAAAAGTCTAGAAGAAAACCATAATTATAACGTGACGTCTCATTTACAAAATAACACGTGACTAGATTATCTTTGAACAAGTAAAAAAAAATAAAAATAAATAATTGGATTGGGAAATAATGAGTTTTTTTTTGTTTTACTTAATTATTTACACCACAAAACGTTTAATTTTTGTAGAAACGTTGAAGATTTTTTTTTTACAAATATATCTGTCATCAGTCATCAAGTAAAAAACATCTCTGTATTATCATATCGTGCGTAAACAAACTTGATATCTAGAACTAATACTATTGGTATGTGTACTGGCTGAGTCATATACAATTACAATTATGCATTTATGCTCTGTATTGTTTTTTTTAAAAAAAGTACACAATTCAACTGCAATTAGATTTATTAATACTCTGATAAGTGTTATGAATATTATTAATATGAATAAAAATAACAGGATTTATCACTAGGACAAAATATTGTATTCGTGTACCAACTAAAAATTAAAAATCTGAAATCCAAATAATAATATAATTTAACTTGGATCGCAGGATAATTGTTATATTATCTACCGTATGTGTTTTATTGTGCAATAATGCAATATAACATAATATTTTACACTGTTCCTACCAATATCTAATTATCTAAACCGGAAAAACACTCTGAAAATGTTTATCATCAATCGATTTTGTATTCAACTCATACCTATGCTGTGTGGTATGTTGTTCTAAATATTATACAATTTGATACAGTTACATAAATTCTTAGAAATGAGTATAAACAAATCAATTAATTTTTTTTAATGTTAATTAGTAATTATACACTATTATTAAATTAGCTGGCAGTGCTCATGATAAACAAATAAATGTTGATTTAAAGTTATTAAAATAAGTAATAACTAACCAATGGTATGCAATTTATATTTTACGATAGTTTCTTTTATCTGTTAAACAATAAAGTAAAAATACATTATTTTTCTTTTATGTACTATACAAGTAATTTACAGTACATAATTAAATTTCCTTAAATGGGCTGTTATTCACATATTATTATCTATTTTTATAGGCCATTAATTTTTTGTGAGATATGTTTTAACGGGATTATTTTAAAGTTTAATACGGTATCCAGAGTGAATTATTGAAAATGGCTAGCTCTTGAGGATAATGAAAAAATTAAAAATATATATTATGTACCTAGTATACTTAAAATTACTTCAAAATGCTTCGCAGTTTCAAATACGAAATAATAGAAATACATTTCATGACAATATATGAATATGGTTGTTATTCGTATTATATAGGTAGTGGTTACATTAAACCGAAATCGCATACATTCGAGAACTGACGTTGGGATCACGGTCCACGGAACTCCATTATCTCCGTCGATCGGGAATTTAATTATTTCCGTTTATGTTAAACGAGTTTTTAATTTTTATTACCTATACTCGCCAGGGGAATAAAATTAAAATCTCCACATACTAAAAATGTACGTGTAAAACCGTTGATGACCCATCGGCCATATAGACATCGAATATCAACGTTGAATACTAATCGAGACGAAGAAAACCACGTCTTCTAAACACACAATTCGATAATATTTCACGTTTATACACCCGATCATTACGTCCATATTGTAATAAAATACAATTTTCGATTGAACGCATAACCAAATATTTAAAGAAAGTATTAATAATAATAATTATAAATATAACGTTCGTATAAAATAATAATGGTATAATACACGCATTAGTGTATTATATACTAACGCCCATTTTTACACAATAATATGTATACAAGTTCTATTGATGCATAATTTATTTAAAACGAATAATTCCAATTCAATTCAAAATTCTATGACCGGAAACAATTAATTATTGTTTCGACGATTAAAATAATTTGGGTAGGTTTTATAGCACCTACGTACACACAAACGTTAAGCTCACTTAACGGTTTGAATGAATTACTTTAAATTGAAATCACACTTTATGCGTTTTGATACCTATCTTGTGGATTATATAATCAGTTTAAATGCAATTTGAACGGACTAAACAAAATATTCCTTTCGGCGCTTCATAATTGTTTATGTTGTGTGCCAACAAGATTTAGCAAGCTTGGTTCCTGCAGCTGTATTGTAATAATAAGCGTTTGAATTTAAAAATCATCACGAATGTCGAACTCATTCCGATTTGTGTAAACACTTCACGGTACCGCGCACGCGTTTCACTAAAATTTATTATATTTTACCGAATTAAAGTTTTATTTGTCGTAGACCGAAACGCGTGAGTTATTATTATGAGTTGTTGGTATTTCAAGACGTTTTATGTAGTTAAATGCCGAAGTCATTAATAATATCCAGTTTATGATGTTTTGAAACCCAAACAACTTCCGAATTCAAAATGTTTCCCTTCGTACTATAATACAAAGACGTTTATTTCATATCGTGTTTACAATATTATTTAACACGTTGGATTATTCGATATAGGTATAACTAGGTATAATATTTGCAGTTACTGTGCACACATATTATACCGACTTAGATGGAAATCGTGATAATTATTATATTTTATATTTATTTTAAAAATGAAAACATGTAATAGATAATAATAATATTATACTATATATATATAGCCTAGATCATCGTAAATTCTCTCATAACTTTAGTAGTAAATTTTGTGGTCGTTACTGCAGAAAAGAATAACGCAATAACGCATAAAATATCATAATATATATGTATACGAATTTAACGGTTATAGATAGATATAAGATCAAACAGTGCTTTCACGTAATAAACCTTGTAGATACATCGTAAAAATATCCTACGAATATGAAAAGTCGATTTTCGTATTTTACAAAATTACGAAACGTCTATTCATGGCACATTATGTTATATATAGGATTTCTCTACAACATAAACCTTTTGTTACAGGTTTCTAATTGTATTTTTCAATTGATCAATTATATGGCGCGGAAAGCTTAAAATGTAATATATTAATATTATAATCATAAAATAATAAATAATATATCATCGAAGTGCTATTATATTAATTAAAAATATATATATATATTATATATACCTAATAGCAATCATTGGCTGTTAAAGTAGGTACCTATTGACTATTGACTGCATATTATTATTTATATATTTGTACATAATTTAGCTGCAGTATAATAGTTGTATGGTCCGCTAGTGCTAGTGCAGCTGGTGTACAACTGTGATTTATCGGTTACTTTCAAATGTCATAAATTACATCCAAAATGGTATGTGTTTTATATAATTCGAAATGTGTTATACTCGCTTAGATATTTGTATAATATTAAATTCTTATTATTATTGCTAACAAGTTGAAAAAAAAATCAAATTATTTTTATTTTTGTGTACCGCAGTGTCAATTGTATTTATTTATTGTTTATTAAACGTCAACATAAATTATTAAAATATTAATATTGTTTTAAAAATCACGGGTTTGTCGGGTTTATGTTTTAAAGGTGTATGCCATCGTTTAAATTTATTGTGTAAGATAGTTTGTACAGGATTACATATCGTTCGGTTTTAGAAAATAATCGCATCATAATTCATCGTCTTAAGAACTATAAAATATTAAACCGTAATGTACAAATAACGCGACTCGGCTTGTCTAGAAAATAATTAGGTACCTATGTTTAATTGAACAGTTCTGTTTTATGGACATTACAAAATAATTAAACTATAGCGATTAGTGCTCGTTCGATTCGCAATTGACAGGATGGTCTGTCTTACAAAATTATATTATTGCGTATTGAAAGTTTGAAAGAAAACTAGGCACCTATACGAGTTCCAGATAATAAATGAAACTAAATAAAATACGGTGAAAACTTAATTCGATAGTGATGAAAAATGTTTTTCATTACATTTGATTATTCTTTGGTATAACCATATAATATCGTTATTTGTTACAAATGTGTTAGTTTATTCTGCAAAGCTTTTGTCAACATTCGACATCATGAAGTAGATTATATCGAATTATTAATATCGAACTGGTGGTGTTGGATGTATATATTTTATCGTTACAACATTGCTTTTTGTATGCTTGCAGTTGTTTGCATGTTTTAGTGAACAGCAAAATATACACTATCAATATTAGAATTATTTTCGAAATCGATATAATTATTGTTTGCATAATGACAGTAGGTACCTTTAGTCAGTAGTCAGTGTATGATTTAAATCGTAAATTCATGTTTTATAAACCCTAAAGCATATACTATTACGCTTTACTGAATTATAAATCCGTGATCCATTTACATTATATAACTGCAGTATACAAATATTAATAATATCGCATTTTCCAGAAATCTGAATTAATTCACAGTTTTAGATTGAAAATAGGTAGCTTTCAATTTACTTTTCGTTGTAATTTCAAATAGTAATAATGATAATTATAAAAGTTTTCTGATATTTTAGAAATTTTGAGAAAATCAAAATAATCTGACTTTTTCTTAGTAATCGTAATTATTGATGAAATTATTACTTATACGTCTGATGATTTTCATATAAGCAATAAAGTAAATCCATCCATAACAATAAATATAATATAAGTTATGATGTAACTATTAACTACACAAATTGGGTATATCAAATCCATAGAACCATTGTAATTCCTAATTAAATACTTTGTGTATATTGTATAATTAAATCAATTTGTTATATTTATTGTATTCATCAGTACTATTAATAAGTTCATCATTATAAAAATTTTTGCAGATCTTGTGATCAAAAAAATAATAATTGATTGCCGCTTTGATTCATATTTGTCTGTCTGGTACCTTAAAATTAATGTATGTTTATTATATTGTTCATATTTAAGTTACAACTTAAAAAATACTTGTTTGGTTGTATTATTGTTTACTAGATTTATGTCGGAATAAAAAATGTATGAGTGGGCTTTAAAGAAATAAATTTAATTATATTTAAGTAAATTTATAAAGGTTACAATTATGTAAAACGAAATTACTCTCATGTCTTTACAATAAATACGAAAAGGTACATATTATAGTGCTATATTTTGTCTAACATAAATTAACCTTCGGGTTGGATGGTTGATTGAGAATTAAAAATGTATAATATATTTAATGCAAAAGTAGTGTAAAATTGATTTAGTGGAAAGAAATGTTCTTTTAGTTTCGTGACACCAAAAAATGTGTAGTCCTCATACACTCCTCGGACAGCAACCGATTGATTTTTCCATGTGGTAGCCGGTAGGTCAATAAGCAAACGAGAATAGATGTTTGCCAATCACTATATATAAAATATACTTTTTCAACTCTTTTATATTATGCGTCTACGCGAATACGAGTGCCTCAGTGCCTACCCTATAATATTTTCTATAAAGAAACCGTAGAAACAGCAAAAGGTTCTTGTTATGCTGAATCGTATAAAGTTTTTGATTTGTTAGTGAATTCAATATTTTTATTTTTACGAAATTTCACACGGACAATGTATAACTAATTAAAATAATACGCCGAGTACAGTTCTATATCGGAAACGACGTGCATAGCATTCGAATTTCACTTACGCACAAACCTACAGGTAAGAATTTAATTTATTTCGATAATTTGGTTCGAATTACGTAGTCAGAAAAATGCACCGTTTTTTTCAACCGCGTGGTATATTATTTTTACTGCAGTATAACGATTCCATGTACCCTGCACACATGCGGTATTGCGCAAGACTTCTTTTACATTCTTATACGACTTAAAGTAATTTAGTTCAATTTTACACCTATAAATCACAATAATATGAAATATGTACCATGCAGTATATGGTTTTAATAATATATGAATAAACAAGGAACGAATTACAACGCCTTTAATTAACCGATTGAGCGCGCGCGTTGCACCTATACCGGCTACCTATATAACACAACAGGGGATGTGCTGACGGGGCAAATTAGGCTAAAAAAACTACCCTCCCCAAGAAACTCGGACGGCCGTCAGACGATCTGGTGCCGGTCGTGTACATATAAGTCGTTCGCAAGATTTAGTCCTGCAGCCCCCCCCCCCGAATCCCCTCACAACACCGTCTCGTCCTCTGTCGGAGCTGCATGCGCCGCGGGCGCGGGCAGGAGTAATTAAACGATAGGCGACGGGGCCCGGTTGAGCGTGCGGAAAATCGTCAATGGATGCAATATCCCTGGCAATTTCACGGTCCGGCGGCTGCAGTTTAAACGCGCACCGTCGATGATTTCCGGCCAAACGCGCACTTCTCTCCGCGCCGCCCGCGGACCATCGCGCCATCCGTTTGAAAACTGCAGCAGCAGCGCTCGTCTCTCCCAACCCCTCGCCGCCGCAGTATCTCTTTCCGCCGCCGCCGTGTCTCCCCGCAGGTACTATATAGCTACACCTACCTCCTACGCTCGACCAAGCCCAAACCCATCGCCGTCATACGGATGATTATCCGATCGACGCGTATTACCGTCGTCGATATTGTTGTAATAATATGATATTGACAGTGATGAAATTGCTGCAGGACACTGCCGACACACCGCGCCATATGATCCATTTTTGTTTTGAACGCGACAATCCGATACCGGAAAACCAATTTACCGTGGGGTACCCACATACCTATAGTTTAGAAGGCAGAGGCGATACTATTTCAGTCAAACGACCTCACGCTGCCCGTGATCGTTGACCGCTCTCTTCTCGAGAGATCGATCGAAGAAAACGCAATGGGATATAATAAGATTGAAAATATATTAAACTTCACTTATTCTACGTACACTCGTTTACTAGTATACGGTATTTAAAAACACAATTCACGTCTTGTGACCTTTTTTTATATATTGATAATTGATAGGAAATTCAGTACATCCGAAAGAGAAGGTCGTATATTAATATAAATTACCAATAAAATATATTAATTGGTCGCAACTGCAGTTACACAAAATAATAGCATAATAAATATGGACTATCGACTGAACGTATCAAACATAGTGGTCAGAGAGAATAAAAACTTGCCAGATCGCCTACATAAAATCCACACACAGACTGAAAAATTACTAAATTTTGACAAAATTTCCTAAAATTCTGCTATTACATTTTCACAGAAAATTAAATCAAGTTCTGAAAGAGTGATTCCTTGGTGTTATAATATTAATGTTAATCGTATAAATATTAAAATATGTTTACTTCAAGTTTCAGTAAGAAATAAAAAGTTTTGAAAAGTGTACATTTTATCGAATCCAACTATTTTATTAATAACCGAAACTGAACGACCATTATAATATACGAGGTATCTATATATATTATATATATAATATATAGAACACATTCTACTAGTCTACTGCATTGGCCGTGAATAGCGATCGGCGTCTTCATCGGACTTCACGACGATCGCAATATTGCTGTCTATAACATAAGTTGGTCATAATTAATACTTTGAACAATAATATATTTCGTGTTTATTCTATATACCTGGCAGGATTACGTTGACGCGTGGTACAGATATTGTTCGAAACGATGCACCTTTATTAATAACGTCGGACATTATTGTTTGAGCCGCGATGTGTATTGTACTTGTGGCATAGAGCGTATTGTAAAAATCATCGTGATCGAGTATAATGTTTTAAGTACGTTATTGAGATGAAAGTATATTACGGAGAGTGCAGTCACACGGTTTCATGTGAAATTAAACAAAGGAAGTGCAGACTAATTGAACGTTTATCGAGGCACGAAAGATTACCGAACTCCGTGCACGCATTAAGTGAGTGACATAATATATAATATTATAATATTATATTAAACGAAATAATGCGAAGGGAACGGTCGAAGGGTAATATAATACGGGTTGGACATCCACCACCGCCACCCCTGACGCACCGTGACCAGGGAACACGAAACAAAATCATGAAGAAAGGAAATTTAAAACATTCTATACAATATATACATACACCAATACATTATATAGGTACACTATATACACTGTCAACACTTCTACACTATATACGCATGTACATAATGTTACGATTCAATAAATGATTGAGGATAATGAAACCTCCCTTTGTCTCAAATGAATTGTTGTTATAATATAACCATACAAAACAAATACCAAACAGTCGACGATAGATATTATTATTACTATACGGTCCGCTTTGCCGACAAAGAATTTATTCTACTCCAATATGCAGTACACGCGAAGTAAGAGAGTAAGTGTTAGCGGAGCGAGAGACGACACATTATTTCGTGTGTAATCAAAAATATCAGATCATTGTTGTTATTGAATAACCATTATGATTAACATTGATTTGAAAATTGTACTAAACATTTTCAGACAGTAAAATATATTATAAAAGCTGTTTTATCGATTTTTAAAAATGTTTGCCAAAATACAAATGACTGCAGTAAAATAAAATACCTCTTTTAAATTATGTTATACTTATAACTTAAAGTTATGACTTATGAGTATAGTTATATTAAATTAACGATTACAGAAAAATATTCCTATAATACCTAAGTTTTATTTAAAAAAAGTAATGCAATCTGATTATTTGGAATTATTCTACAGTCAACATGTCTGGTCAACTTTGGTGTAAATAACGTAAGAACTTTGAAAATAATTAATACTAAAAATATACTGTCTTAGAATATTAAAAATATCAATATATGGGCGTTCAACGTAATATACACTCATTATTTCGGAAAACACTAACATTTTTGAAAATATTTTTTTTACATAATTGTCGTTAAAAATTTTTTTTTTGTCGGTACCATTTTTTGTGGTTCTTACTCTTTTGAATAATGACATAAGTAAGTAATAACCTATATTTTAGATTCTGAGCGGAGCGATGAATGTATTGATTTTATAATGATGTGTGTTTTTTTATTTTTTTTTGTGCCTATCATCACCTTTTAGGACAGTAAAAATGCTTCAATTTTCTTAAATAGTACTTTTTCCGATAGGAAAGTGAATCTAGTTGGTACTTTGGTGAGTCAAAAGTTAAAATTTCTCAGTAGTTTTCAAAAGCGCAGTGAAAAACAAATGAAAAATTAAGGGAAAAACGGGAATTTTTATGGAAAACCAATTTTCGACAAAATCGATTTTGGTTTTTGGTATAACTCTAAAAGAAATGACCGTAGATACATGAAATTTTGACCGAATGTTTACATACAAATTTTCCACACACCCTAGCATTTTAAAAATATTCTGACTTATTTTGAGCTGTTAACGGACATTTTCAGTTTCCAATTTTTTTAGTTTTTTTTTCTATAAATGTTAATAAATTTTATTTGTTGGGTAAAAAAACTTGAAAATTTAATAGTAGGCTTCTAATATATAGTTTCGAAGGCAATTGAAAAATATTAAAAATACATAGGCACACATTTTTTTTATAAGCATGAAAGTTCGAATTTTGACAAAATTCATCAAAATCTCGAAAATTATCAATCATTGTAATTAAACAATTATAAAATGGACAGTTTTTATAACTAAGGATTGAAAATTTAAAATAAAGATTCTAATAAATAGTACATACTGTAATCAAAAAATATAAAAATATATAAACAAAGTTATTTTTTACAGACGAAGAAGAAAATTATTCCGCTTTGAAATAAGAAATCAAAAAAGCACGTTGTCATTAAAAAAAGGTTGGACATTTAATAAACGATAAAAAAAGTAAACATTTTTTTTTTTATAGGTAAAAAGTTTTAAATATATATTAATCAATTTTAGAATTATGAGTGTATTCTGTTAAATGGATCACATGGTAGGTATACCAACGTATAATTTAATCGATATATTATAAAGATGTATAAATAATATATTTATAGAATATAATTACTAATAAAGTGATAACTAATGCATGATATATATTGTATTTAAACTTTAAGGTACCTACCGCAGTTTCACATTTAGGTGATTAGTCAAGTTTTATACTGAAGTATGATATATAAAAATCAGAATTCCAATAAGCTTTTATTGCGATGTTAAAATCTAATTAAAATTTACCGAATGTACAATAATATTGTTTATACAAGCAGTTAATGCTATAATATCTCAGACTTTGGGTCTTATAATATAAGGGCGGACACGCACACAAACCCTTAGTAATTGTCGTTATTCTTGTCAAAAAATATTCTCAGTGACTATAATCTTTACGGACAACGGAAGAAAGTTGTAAGTTTTCCCTCTAATGTGATTGAATTACCGAGATGAAGTCTTGTAAATATTTCGTATCTAAAAATAACTTTTCTCGTCTTATTTGATTATTTTATTTATATTTCTGTCCGGCCAAACCAAAACTTTAAAATTATTTTAATGGAAATGGCAAAGCCTACATACAGCATTATTTTATTGTAAACTTTTTCTGGTCAATAATACAACCAACAGGACATATTTTTCTCTGCCGGTCGTGTTCGTGATGAGAATTTCGAAAACATCATATAGTAGGTATTATTATCGAGTGTCGAGTGAAAACGAAAACCATTAAATGTCGTACCTATATAAATTATTATTCATAACATAAATGCGGCCCATTAAAAATATTCAAAATGCAGACTAACCTATATGATGAGGTTTAGACAAATAACGCGGTTCGATACTATCTACGGGTACACGAGTTCAACATTATTATGCACCTACACGTGTAGCTTTTTGCTTAACCAAACACCGTGAGCGTCCTTATTGAGCACCGGAGAAAAAACACATTCTCTTCGGGACCACATAATAACAAATTCATAAATATGATAATTTAATCTTAAAGAGTTTTGGATTGTTAGGATAAAAATAATATCATGTAAAACAGTGTAATCGAATTGAGATTATATTATAACGTGAGATTACTCTTATTTTAAAATGTTTTTCATGAAAATTTCGATATAAAAAGAATACGTAAAGTTACAAAGCATAATTTATGTAGAATAGCATATTGCGTGTTTGAAATAAACAAATCTGAAGAATCGTCGACGGAAAAATAATAGAAATATTTTTGAAAACGAAAAAAATAAATAAATAACAAATAAGTAATAATCTCAAAATATAATATTATAACAATATGACGATGTCGTAGTAATATTACGGTCTAAAAAGTACAATTTCCTAGCTATAGTGCGCTGCAGCTATAGTATATTCGCAAATGAAACGGAGAAATAAATTTCCCGAACGTACGTGATGCGACTAAATATTTCGATCGGAGCGTGCGCTCACAATACTTAAAACGTTGCGATATACATGTATAGGTACATTTTTTTTTTATTTTTTTTCTTCGCAAGTGCCCCTATATTATTATGTAAACAAAAGACCGAGCTGATTTTTGGACGGACGGCGGCGCGCGACGACTCTGCACTGCAGGTCGGTGGTTTTCGTCGCGGAATTTGTTTTGTGCGGTTCTCGTTAGACGAATATCGTCCGATCGACTATATTATAATATATAATATGTTTAATATATATTTATATATATTATACGTATTGTATTATAAATAAGACATAGAGTGGACTGCTCAGCATGCGAGTTGCTAATTGGACCCAGTTTACTACTCAGTCGGCATACAATGTGTGTACATAGCTATTTTTAAGAGAATAGACAGAAGTATTCTATGTATTGAGTCGTAATAAATAAAATTATGGGATACAAATAGAAATAGAATAAAACATAAATCATAACTGTTCTAAGTAGTTAAAATAGTATATATAGGTAGTAGGTATATCATATTATGGACTTAATATAATATACAGTAGAGAAAAAATTAAGAATACCTATAGATGGTACATTGGTGGTACTGGATTATTCTCATATTGTGTCTCTAATTTCCACCAATTTTTTGTTCTGGGAGATCGTGAGTTTTGAAGGAGTTCTATACAGGAGGAGTGGCATCACTGTTTCCTTAGCACCAAATCATAATCCTTTTACCCCACCCCCCGCCCAGCATTTTTAAATTTGGATCGATATTTCGGATCCGGTATACATATGAAACGTAAGTCGCTTGTTTTTCTGTATTGACGTATTAATCGTCCTGGGTTAAGACGTTTGTTTTCAATTATATTTTACACGATCAGCGTCCTACCACAGTGAACGCAGTTGAACTGATTGACATTACAGCGGTGCAGACGGCGTACGGATGATAAAGGATGATAAAGGATGATAATGTTGTTGTCGTCGTCGGTGGCGTAAAAGGGTTCTCGAAGAAAACCGCATCGGCGTAAAGGCTATATTATGTGTATATGTGCGACCGACGAATCGCTCGAGGAATGCAAAGGGGTTAGGGGGTGTACGATGTATATATGTGTATATGTGTGTGCGTGTATTATATATGGACTCGGAGTTCGCGAAACGACTCTTTGACCTTTGTAATCGACTTAGACCTTTGAAATTCGGCGTCGCCGCCGAGAAAATCTCATCCGAGGATGAGTATATATATATATAATATCGGGTACTTATGTAATATACAGGTATATATATATATATATATATACGACACGAGTATACGTACATAGGTTCTCGCATAGATATACACACACATATATATATATATGCACATAATGCGACTTTGCGGCCACCACCGGTGGTTGCCAAAAGGCGTATTTGTCTTACAAGTCACTGCAAAAGGTGTTCTTTGTGAACGCGGCGGCGGCGTAGGTATCGATCATTCCGGAAACCCGAGACAGCGCGTCATCGGTCGTTAGCGACGAATTCCGCCGTTTCGGTACACGATTAACAGAACACATATATCCCATCGCAGTCATCGCCGCGTCACGAGGGACCCGAAGACTGTTCCGTGTATAGTCGTATTATATAAATTATATTATCACATCTAAAACGCGACGTGTATAATAGGTTCTTCAGTCGCATTGCCATCCGACCACCTCGTCCGCTGCAGATGACACGTCGAGCAGATAGATGATGGTACCTGCGACATTAATATAATATTACTTTATGGCACCTATACCCGAGACGCGTCGCGGACGCCTTTCGACAATGCGATGACAACACAATAATAATTTGACTTGGACGCGATCGTGACGCACTGCGCCGAAGTTTCTCACGACGGTGCTGCAGTGACGTTTCACACACGTTGAATGACCGTTGGCGAAGGAAATGTAGTCATTTCGAATGGAAAGAAAAAAAATCGGAACGTTCGCGCCGAGAACGAGTAGGTACCCATAGCGTATACAGGTACGCTTCTTCGCCCGTCCTCACCACTCGTGGCGTACACGTAAGGCGGATGATAAAAAAATAAATAACCGAAAAAAAGAAACCCGTACGAAAATGACTAAGCTGAAAATTATCATAACATTATAGATTTATTTGTTTTGCCCTCGTCGTCGTCGTCGTAGTAGTGGTAAGTATTATAATATAGTGTGACCCCGGGTCCGCATTTTTCTCCCGACGAATACCACTCTATATTATATTATATTATTATTATTGTACTATCGGTGCTACAACTAACGCGTTGTAAAAATATTGTGCCGTATCACTCTCTCTCTCGCGCGCGGGCACGCCAAGCAAAACAAATACGGCTGCAGCTTTGCCTCGGCCCCCGAACGTTTCGTGTAAACAAAAAACTAATATCAAAACCGCGCGATGAGTGTATAAAATAAAATGCGTAAGACAACAAAACCGGTATTTTTGGAGCAAAACACACACACGCTCGGATCGTTAAATGATCAGAACGTATTATTATAAGACCATTATGGCATCAACGCGAGGAACTCTTCGCCATATTATAAAATACGCGTATAATATACAGGAAACGCCGTTGAGGCGGCGGCGGCCGGGTTAATGCGCTCCCCCCGTCGAATTTCGGACATTAATATTGATTACAAGCCTGTCGGCTCTGTCCAGATGATAAACGCGGCCCCGACTCCGGTCGAGTGTGCGTATATTCGCGTATCTCGTGATAATTTTCTGCAGTCCAATACGAAAAATCAAAAAGAAAAAGGAAAAAAAACAACGAGGTAACCGCATGCAAAACAAAATTATTCCTTGCAGTACCGCTTTCACGTCGTCTGCTGATGTCCGCATCATAATGCCACGACTATGAGGCTAAAAACGCATTTTTTATGCCCTAAAAAATAATCAACTGTGCGTTAAAACAATATGCGCAGTTGTAGTTGTATATGAATTCGTTAGTTACAACAAAAAATACTATATAGTAAAAACTAGGACTGTGTGATGGAGTGAATCAATAAACAATAAAATAATATACATAATTAAACCTATTTTTGATTTTATTTTAGGTAAAGGTATCAAAATTATTGTTAATTGATACGGTGGGGTAGAAAAATATAATTTTTTTCTTTTTCAAAATTGTTCGTAATTTTTATTCTTTCTGTTTACCACCAATCTATAAAGATAATATTCTATAATTTTAAAATATATGTAATATATGCACCCAAAAAGCGGATATATCAATAAATATAATCTAATAATAACACGCGAAAGAGAGTTAACATCCAAGAATCAAAAAAAGTTTACGATCATTGTGGACTAACACATGCTGACTTCTATAATATAATGAGTCCTTAGCTTTTGTCAAGTGTAATACGCGTAGGTACCTATATCGTTTTGGGTCTTGACGTCTCGGTCGGAAGTGGACCGACCCCCGGAACTCTCGATACGTGTGCGCGTACCTTTAGGTATTATGATATCATATATTTTGTACGCGACGTTTTTATACTTATTAATACGTATAATAATAATAATAATAATAATAATAACAATTAATCTTGATAATATAATAATATTCTTAGACCCGCCGCGGCCGGAAAGAGTGGTTTTCGGCAGTGCACACACTTTATATAAAATTGTATCGTTCAAACCACTAATGTGCTCACGCTGCGGGAAGGATATATAGACAGGAAGAACCGAAAAGAGTTAAATTACGATTGATGACTCGCGTCACTCGATACCAGCGGGGAGGATGTTTTATTTGTTTTCGTTAAGAACGAGGGTGGCCCGCCCTATGGGTGTGTGTGTGTGTGTATGTGGGTGGGTGTGTGTGTGTGCGCGTGCTGCTAACGCGTTTAATTACGAATCGCCGCCGAACCCGACCCGACCTTTGAGCGTCTGCGGCCGCGGCGGACCGACGACTACCCGACACGTGAGACAAATGCTTTTGGTTCTTGTCCGATTATTGCAGAGCGCCTTTGAAATCTGTGCGCCGCGGGAACCATGATTGCTCGCTGAACTGTAATATAATATATTACATTGTCATGAACATTACATTAGAAAGCGTAAACGCTAAATGACAAATGTATAACAATAGTTAATACATTATAACAATAGGAATCGATTTAGAAATCGTCCAAGATCGACCGTTTGGCTACCCCTGGTTAATAATGGTTGGAAATTTTACAATTTTCGGATTAGATAATTGTTATCATAACGGGTACCTACCATACTGTACTGTGTAATATATAACATTTAATAGCGCTCCTTCTCAAACGGTTTTGAAGCCACCCCAGACACACTGCAGACGCTGTTTATATACCTCGCGCACACACAAATTATAATGACGTACTCATATACATATTATGTATACTTTTACACAAGACCACATTACGGATATAGAAAAATACACGCGCGCGCGTGTGTGTGTGTGTGTGTATAAACGAGTGTCGGCGAATGAATAATCGCTACTGTACATTTTGATAAATACCTGTTATTCAATTATCATTTCGAATGTATACGGTATAATATATGGTAATTACAGGAAACACCGGTACGCCGAGCATGTATAGCGGTGTGTTTGCTCGGTTGCAGGGGGTGGCGAGGGAGTGCTGAGGAAACACGTTGCGATGACGAACCACATGTGTGATGGATACCCGTTTCTACCCTCGCTCGCACCGGACCTCGAGCCGTCTGCAGCGCCGCCATAACCTATACCTATGCCATCTGATATTATTTTACATAGAATTATTTATTATTATTTTATGCCGTCGGAAATCGCGCAGACCCGAGTAGATATTCGTCTATAACTTACGAGGTGTTCGTAGATTCACGGAAAGTCTGAAATCCGAACATAATATGTAGATTTGCGTTCGTCCGCGGTGCGCTATACGGTACTCACGTTTCATCGATGGTTTCGTTGGAAAAAAAAATGAAAATATACATATTTTTCACGGGAAAACAGATGAACCGCGGTGTGTACGCGCGCTTACACCAACAGTATAAATTAATGGTACAAGTTAAATTATAACCACCATTAACTGGTTACACAACTGATATGTCAAATAATACGAATTTTTGATCCTTATTCCGGTTATGTTTTGTTAAGCTTCCAAATGCACGTAGAACTAATGTTTAGCACTTCTAGCGGAAATTTACCATTAGTTATTGTCACGGTTGGAGGTATACAACCGTGGTTATTGTATGTTCAATACTTTTTAGAGCGCTGCGTATATATGATGTGAACGTAATTTAGTTTTACTTAAACTATAATAACAACCTACCTATTTACCTGTTTGATTTCATTTTTGCTGTTCTGTTTATATATTCTTTATTATTGTTACACCAATTTCTTCAATACGAAAAGTTATCCTCAGAGGTGAGTCGGCCCATTATATTCGCTATTATTTTATTGTAATTGTATACACGTACCCATACAGATGACCAATAATTCAAATTGTTATTAACTATAATATTATACAGATATTACTACGTAAGTTGTTTGAACTTATTTCCCACCTGCAGGAGCGCTGAGTTTGGTCCATACTCCATGCCTTTTCATTACTAACCGGGGAGTACCATTTTTTTTCCGACTAATCTACCGTGCAACCAGCATAATAATAATATCTTTAATCGTGCTTATAACGCTTTTCCATAGACCAGCTCTATCACTGCTGCTGTACCACGGACGACTCGAGGAAGGACGACAGAGGCGGCGAACTTGCTGAGAAAAAAAAAAAAAACAAAACGGTGCCTCGCGCCCGCGGGGCCGACGGTCGGTTTCGTTTATTCCGTGAGTGTGCAGCGTGTATGTGTGTGTTTTCCCCCCCCCCCATTCCCTCGGAAAAAAAAGAAACGAAATCGTTTTGGGAAATAATAGTTTTTGCCCAGAGTGACGTCCGACGAAATATTATAATAAGGAGGGCTGCGTTGACCGGTTCGCGTCCCGAGGCGGTTTTAATTCCGTACACGCGCGCGCACATAAATTACCGGACAATTAATTCCGACCGACGTGAATTCCCGCGCCGCCGTCCGACTTGCCCCCTATCAACGCGCGACCGGCGATCTCCGAGCGCACACATCGAGTCCGATTTGATTTACGAGCCGCGTGATCGAGAGACCCCGGCACACCGCGATGGAGAGTATTATAATCACGTGCGTGAGTACATAACATTTTACAACACAGCCGCATGACTGTCGAACACGGTCCGCGGAGGCAGGCGCACGTCATTTCGGTTGTTTTTTTTTCCTATATCTTTTGGTGCCGAAATGGTTGCGATCCGCTCAGAGATGATCGTTACCAGGCCACGACGTGTAGGCTATTAGGTATAGGTACCTACCGAACCGTTCGATAGAGACGTTTAGAGTGAAAAGTATTATTATACCCATAATAACCGGCGGGGTTGGCCACGCCAGTGGTTTTTACCCAGCAATTTCGGGGAGGGGGGCACATTAATGTCTTTTCGACGAGACGTCTTTCGATGGCGATTAGAAAACATAATGTTTTGTTTGTGATTTGTGATTAGCGCACAGTTTACAAAATCCGTGGGCTTGGCGTTTGTAATTTTTACGGATGAAAACAATTATGCCGGTAAACGTGGTCACTTTGAATGGTCTATTGTTTAAAATGCATAAAGCTGACATAGGCCAGTCAATAGAGACTACATTTTTGCAAATGGCCGGAAAAAATCCCAACCAAGATTTTTTTTTTTAGATATAAAACAGTTATTTCTTCTGTATCAATTCTTTTTATATTTTAGTAATTTTTTTTAAATATAATTAGCTGCGCACGCCGTCTGATTTTATTTTTATTCATACATCATATGTATTTGTATTTGTCAAATATTTCAAACAAAACATTAACAAGATTATTTCAAACTACATCATAGAAAGTTATTAATGATTATTTTCATAAAGTAATCTGGGGCTTGAGTCCACCCCCCCAACTAAATTGATCAAGCTCCACCTATAGTGCGATCCTGTGGAAACGTTAATTTCAGAACACGGACACTTTGCAGTACTATTAATTAGTATATATACATTAAGTATATTATATTTTGTAAATATAAGTAGGTATACATTTAAGTATGCATAATTGTATTATAAAGTTTGACGAGTTTTAAACATAATTGTATACTATATTTAAAAGTAAATTAGAGATGTTATAAATATAGTACATACTAAACAAGGCAAAATAATCAAAATTTTTATTAATTTACAGATTACCTGGTAATAACGAAACTTTACTTGGTGCTGTAATATATTTATAAATTATAATTATATTACTAAATTAGGTAATAATATACCAAATGGTATTTAAACTTAATAACATTTTCATATAATTGGTCATGACTTCAGACTTTACATATTTTATCTACACTTATACTAGTTATACTATACGTGTATAATAGTACAAAGCGTCTACGTTTTGCACTTTTAATGTTCGACCGTACACTGCAGTGACCTAGAACCAATTATGTACAAATTACTTTTTTATTATAACTATAGGTACTCTATAATATTATTTATTTAATTTAATTTTCTTACAAAGAAAATATACGGGGTCTTACTGAGAAAAACTAGTGTGAGAGGATCAGGGTATTAAACATTGTTACATACTTATACATACATAAAAATAATGAGAGATGAATCACATACAATGTTATAATAACAAATTAAATAATACAATTAAACAAATAACAATATATTTCTATAATAGGTGACAAATAAAAAGAATAGTAATAAAATATTAAAGACAATTGTGTATACTACTTGTTTGCTGTTTTTTATGCCAATATTAATACAGGAAAAAGGTTTTGAGCTTGTTTAGTGATGGGGCGCTACAATAATATTATAAATTGTTAAATATACTACCGTCAACCGCGTAGTGGGAAAAAATACAAAATATTGTCTCGATATCAGGTTTATAAGACATATTGTCGCTATGGTTTTTTATTTATTTGGCATGTCGAAGAAGGGGTTTTTCAAAAAAAAATAGGTGAGAATGCACACCCCGCAGCTACCCCACACACAGAAATCAAACGCACCTGTTATTGCACGTCGATCGTCGCGTATAGCAAGGGGATAAAATAAGTACAATAATAATATGATATACATATATTTAGGTATGTCGATGTGCGTATTACGTTAACTGCAGTGGTACCAACGGTCGTTACCGCGGTAATCAAGCTGGTATATCGCGTTCGTAGGTATATAGTCCGTCCATAATAGGCATCGTACCGAATACACAGCAGTTTGTCTGTTTTAGGTGGAAAAAAATCGATTTATCGTTTTGCGACCGGCCGGCGAAACGCGCGTACAGTCTTGTTGCGCTCGACCATATGGCACCCACCTAACACATTTACAACACATTGTATAAGGAACGGACATCCACCCGGCATACGGTAGATGGGTCGTCGCGTATACAACAAGAATACTCAATTATATTTTCGTCAGTACCTACCTATATTATACTCTTGAACGCATTATAATAATATAATAATTATAACGGTCGAAAATTGTATTTTTCTGAACGCCTCTCATTGTTGTAATACGCGTTATATTGTTGTTCGTCAACCGTGTATCATGATATTATTGTAACAGCGCTCGTCCAGTCTTTGCGAAAAAAATCGCGTCCGTGTGCCGGAGACGTGGTAAGATATTAAAAAAATTGTTCCGAGCACAAGGTTGTTATATCGTAATCCGCGATTCCCCCGACCGGCGAAGTGTAGAGGCGGTATATCATGATGTTGTACAAACGTTTCGGCACAAACACGTCGGACACACCTCGGCGGTGGTTATGGGGACGTGGCGGTGAAAAAAAAAAAGAAACACTACCTATGCGTACAAGCGGCGAGCGCCCGCCGACAGACGAATATAATTTTAGACGTAATTTTTTTATGTCACGGTTTGCCCGCACCGATAGACCGTCCGGCTGCGATCCGACGGTAGCCGCAAACAAGTCACAACAACCGCGGCGGCACATTGGATGATAATAATAATATTATACGCGCGTGGGAGGTCTTCGATTCGATTCGGTGTGTTTGGTGTAATAGGTTAAACGTATAGTAGTGTGTGTGTGTGTGTGTACGGTTGCAATAATTATTATAGGTATACCTGTCTCGTATAACATAATATTGTATGGTCGCTGTCGACGAGTACCTATGATGTGTATGTGTGGACGACGAGAAAATCTGTCCGATTAATATGAATAATATAGGCACCTGTGTGTACAACGACTACAGCCATCATCGTTTCCGAAAGACCGCGTCTTGCGTTGGATATCGTACAATAATATGCTGCACAATATAATATAAAGCGCAGGTTAATCCATTTCTGGCATAATATTAATAATAAGCTAACAGAAAAAACGTGTGTGTAAGCGGACTTGTGATTTATTCTTTGAATATTATATAGACGTGAAAAAAAAGAAATCGGAAAAACGTATGTACCCCTCTCATATCGTTAATAACCTATATAATATCATTATTCAGAGCTGGAGCGTTTAGCGAGCGAACAGTTAAGTATTTAAATAGTTACTTTTGGGTTTCCCGTTGATGTAACTGCTTTAATTTTAAGAAGTTCAGTTTATTATATTTTGTCAATTGATTCAAATTTTCTTACGTGTTATATCGATCAATTTTGTCTTCACGTCGAACAATATTTTGGGTGATGTTTAATGTGAATTGGTTTTCTTTCAGTGACGAACAGCTTCAACTACTATATATAAACATATCATAATGTATAAACATTATATAATATACTTTGAGCTGGTAGAAAAATACAATTGGCTATATATATAGTGTGATATAAAGAAAAAAAATAATACGAAAAAAATGTGTATTTACTTTTAATTACACTAAGTTAACCAAAAACTAAATTGACTTTTAACTTTTTCTCATTGATGCATAATAACATAATACCTACCCAGCCTAGTTGATAAAAAATCATCGACTTGTCCGCGGCTCTGTTATTATTATCATCGTGATGTCGTTTTCATATAGGTAATGATATAATTTTTTCAAGCGAATGAAGGTAATAGGCCGGCTCGCAAGTAACCTACACGCGCTTGTCTATCGTACCTATTATATTATTTATTTACCTCTATACATCATATACCAATATAGGTAGGTACAATGTATATAATATGCCCGTTGTTGCAGTTGTACCTCGGTATATCGCGGTTAATTGACCGTGTGTCGAACGCGCAGATAAAATATAGATTAATGAACGGACACTTTTCGGGCGGTAAATGTAGCAGAAGGCGTGAAGCTGCCCTCTATATATATAACCTATGACCGAACTGGCAGCAGTGTGCAGGCGAGATTATTATTTTGTGCGTGCCGACGACGGCGGCGGGTGGAAGACGGAAAGTCTATTTGAAAACGTATAATAATATATATATATATAATATTATTACATGGCGCTGCGGCGGCTAGATCGGAAGGCGAGCGAAAAACGGCCGACGGAATATCATATTTATATAAAATATACATTATTATATATTGTATAGGTACTGCACGTCCGGACGCGAACAATCGTGTGTTGTAAACTAGAAAACTAAACGCCGGCTAATTTAAACGGAGAATATAATATACTCGACGAGCTCTGCACCGTAATAATATATATTATATAGAAGGGACCCGGTGAAGGGATATATATGACCTATCAGCGAGTACAGGTACCCTTTATACAATATATAAATCAGATATATTGTACAGACGCGTATTGGGATACCTGCAGGTATATGATACATCTCAGACGGTCAACTCAAAACGAGACGAACTATACGTCATCCGACTGTCCGAGTGAACTCGTCACACCACGTGCTTGCAGTTTGTGAGTATTTGAACAAAATTAGGACTTTGGAAGGAAGCGTTGTGCGACCGTCACGCGAGAGGATTTCAGAAGATATAGAGACGTTTCGACTGTATAGGTACACGCATATTATACGATTTGTAGCGAGACTGCCAACGCAAAATTGATTTTTTTAAACGATATTCTATTCTTATTTATATATCATACAATATAACGATCATTTTTGATATATTTTTCCCTGGTATTGTATACCTATATGGCTATATGTTTTATTATTAGTTATAGTTTGTAAGATTGTAATTATTTATTGTTTTAGTGGCAGAGAGACAATCAAATAGAAACTGTAAAATACCATTTTAACCATGTGTTTGGCCTAAACAGATCATAGGCAATCCCATAAGTCTGTTAAAATTTGAAGGAAAATGTTAGGTTACCCAATTAGTGTAGTGTCTGAAAAAAACCGGGATCCAACTATAGTGTAGCATACCTAAAATAATTCCGGTCCCAACTATTAGACTTAGCAATATTTTAAATTCGGGACCCCCAACTAGTATAGCGATTTTAAATTCGGGACTCAATTCTGATGCAGCCGAAACTTCGTACGTATATGTATAAGACGTGTGTACACGATTAATTCGTTCTCGAAACATGAAACAACCAAATATAAAACTCGCGCATAAACGTGCACTTGGATTTTTTTTGACAACTATATCAGGTACGACTAACTCCCATGACTGTCCCGTCTACACCTACATAAGCGCGGTGTTAAATGAGACGGCGTGTTTTTTTTTTGTTTTAGTTTTTAATTTGAAAAAAAAAAATTACAGTTTGACTGTGACGGCGGCGTGCATGCACTGCTAGTCGTCGTCGATGACGATGACGGGAAAGACGCGGTAAACGAGCGTAGGTAAATGACTTTATACGTTCAGTGTATATAGGAATATAATAATATTAATAATAATCGTCGTGCAGTTGAACGCGGCGGCGATATCGTTTAAAATAATAATATTATTATTATTACTATATCGTACCCGTGGGATCAAAAATACGGCGAACCGCGGCGGTGTGATTATTAGATTATTATAATATGAAATAATAATTATTACGGAAACTGCGGCAGTTGGTCAGCTAATGTCGTACACCGTCGTACACCTACCTATATCAATATATATAGGACACTACAGGGTGAGCGTATACTATTAAATATAATATTTTTCATCGATTTTCGTAATCAATTATTTACTTATAATTGTATGCAAGTCTGTGAAAAGCTGCAGTTGTAGTAGGTAGTAGGTAATTCTTCATTATATGATACGCGGTAAGTGGCATGACGCGTGATGATTACAAATTAGTCATTATTTAGTCATGATTACATCAATATGGCCTATATATACCTACCTATATAGGATGACCTCGCAAAATACCTTTTAAATATACATAAAAATATTGAGTATTTGAGTAGGTATATATATATATGTAACTGGCCCCCGCTAAGATGAAGTTCGTTTTCTCCAAGTATACCTCGGTTATGATGATTATACCATCGTGCAAAAGAAAAAATGGAGAGAGAGAGAGAGAGAGAGAAAGGAGATACATGCGGTACACCGCGATATCCTTATGGAAATTTTCCAGGATCTCCGACGCGAAATCCGCTGAATGTATATATTATTATTTCGAAACGTTCACTTGCGATCACGTCGACGGTATGGCGACGATATATACATGTAATATAATAATAGTAATAATAATAATATAATAATAATAATATATACGCGTACTACCCGTGTGCAATTTCCTATATATTTGTATATAGGTATACGAAAGTTATTTGTACACGAGGAGAGAAGAAAAATCTAAAATATCGCGATGTTTTGTTTGTTCGTTATACGTGTATGTATATTTTATTGCTGCAGACGGGATAACGTGACATAGTTCTCAATCGTATATTGCAATGTGACCACGCGAGTGGTGTGTTCGTGTGTCTAGAAACATTCTGTGACGAAATCGTACATAATATTTATATCATATAATATCATATATCACACATGTATAATATATAGGTACCTACCTGGTGTACCTACGTTTCCACCTAGTCCCGCCGCACAGTGTCCGTGGCGGAAAATCAATTTTGCACGCGTCTCGGTTTCACCATCGCCCGAAACACTGTACCCTGCTGAGGTTCCTATCACCAAATAATAACATCTACTCGTCTCACATAATCTTGCCGACGTTTTTGAAATCGGGGCTTGTTCGTTAACATAACGATATTATGACAACAATGATAATAGTAAATTGTACCTACAACTACTGTAAGCAGCCGAATACCTGCGGGGCACGCAGTTTGTATATTATGACGTAGAGTATAATAATGTGTAGATTTTGGGCTCCGAGTCCCCAGCCCCCCTACTCTGAGAGTCCGGAGTCGGATGACTCGAAAAGAGGTTGAGCACACAGAAATCTCAAAGTGTGGAGGGGAGCAATTAGATTTTTGTTGCGCTCTGCAATCGACTGCGAAAAATTATTCATCGTCCCGTCATCGACGTCCGATCATCTCATAATAAATTATAATAATATTATTATTACTATTCTACTATAATAATGCGACGTGCGTCGTATTAAATATATATTATTCTAAATGTATAGTGACGGCTTACACGAATATAATCATTTATATCGCGGACCCGGCCATTGCTGCAGCAGGTACCGTTGCGTGCGCTCCGCTGACAAGACTACTCTATGCGTCTATCTGTGCGAGGTCAGCTCAATTAACCTTTTTTTTCACCCGTGTCGGCGTCCGATTGTGTCTACCGTCGTCGTGCGACCATGGTACATCATATATAATAAGAATACTAATGTATTAGACAATATTGTTATTATTGTTGTTGTTGTTGTTGTTGTTGTTGCGACGGGACACCGAGTGGAGATAATAATATTAGAGATGTACACTAGCGCGTGAATAATATAATACCTAATACCTATACGTATGATATTATTGTGTACGGCCGCGATGACGGCGACGGCCGACGTATAAACAAACGGACGACCCGAAAATGATTGATAACCGACCCGGACAGAGAGTATCTGATATAAATAATTATAGTCCGATGTGTAAGTAGTGCCATATAAGATTATTGATGTACCTACTGCAGGCACTCTAAAACGCGATTAAATGACATGGTCGTGGGAGGCTAAATATTATTAAATATTATATTATATGTACGTGTTGTTAGAGACTTTAATCAGCGTAATGCCCGAGTATCTTCACACCTCTTTAAATTGGAAGGTCAAATAAGAGCTGAATACCAATCAAGTCAATGTGCCGGTTTTTCGATTATTACGCTATCTCGTAGCAAAACATTATTATATACTTATTTACAAATCGCAGTTTTCGTCGCGAAAGGTTTTCCGTTTTCTAAAAGTATAGTAGGGGTGTTTTGATTTCTTCCCTTTTACCAACCTTTGCCGTCCTTTTATAAATTAGCTAATAAAAGAAAACTGTATATCTTTGGAAGAGTACCTATCTATAAAGGACTAACCCCTACGCCGCTCACCTCTTTGTATATACGCCACCGATTTTAGTCGATCTACCTCGCGAGATGTGCGAATCCAGCAGAGGGTCTAATGTAATATAAGAGAGTGCAAATACTTCAATTCGTGCCATATACTGCAACGATGTTGTACGAAAAGTAAAGTAGGTAGTCTGCATGCATCGGGAGAGTGAAAAAAAAAACCGTCCATTGACGGAACTTCGCGCGGTGGCTAATTTAATTTGTACGTTAAGTGAGATCGCGGCTCTGCGCCGTTTCCGTTTTGAAGCTAATGAACGGCGAGGCGGAATATCCGGAAGCGGTGATTGCGGAAGTAGCGCGAGTCTGCAATCAGGGACGGTCGCGGAGACGACATCGGAATGTTTTGTTCAGAATAATAAGTCTACTTAGCTCACGAGGTGCTGTTCATGCAGGCATTGTCATCGTGAACCACGCGCGTGTCTTGATGTGGAGACATACTCAGTAGTATATGTTGCGAGCAAGGACTTATTTAGGAGGAGGGGGGGGGGGTCCGTGCCACCCTCCCCCATTCGACATATTTTATACTTTTTATTACTGAGGGTACTAACTAACTTCACCCTCACGAATTAAATGTTATATTTCTTTGTATTTTGGTGATTTTGTTATAAATTATGGCATCATGTTGAGATGTAAAATGTGAGTTATGTATAACTCGTAACTATGTGTAATTTGAATTTTTTATTTGTGGTCCTCCTTGAGACACTTCTAAATACGCCACTGCAGGACGCTAGGCCGCTAGGGTATAGTGAGAGGGGCGTACTAGATTTCAAGATCGAAAAAAATTGTATTTTGTCGATGTTCGATACTATATATAAGGCTATAACCCGCAATGTATAATATCATGACGACATAATTACGTGTCTAGCGGATTTGCGGTCACATTTCGGGGGGCACTCCGAAGAAGATTGCTGTATATACCTATAACTAGTTATATTATTATAATAATATATATATATATCTAACACGCTCTGCAGGTTTTACGACGAGAGACGCGTGCACGGTAATATAATATATTATTATTTACGCGCGCATAATAATATAATATACTAAAGGCGTACTTGAAAACGAATAAACAATACAAAACGATTTTTTCGCGACCCGTTCGTTAAACCGCGCGCAGTGTGTGTATAATGTATACATATGCTGCATATATGTGCCCATTATAATACACGAATGCATAATGTATAACAATATAATAATATATTATATATATATAGTCCACCTTACGCCTTCGCATCCGTTTCGTCGTCGGCGAGCTGCAGTCACCGTGTTTGTGTGCAGTCTTTTACGAAAATAAAATCGCATGATATAATAAGGAGCATTACAACATTGTATAGGTAGGTGCACTGCTGCAGGTAGGTATACTTATACTTCATCGTGTGTGATATAGGGTCCGATCGTATATGTATGCAGGTATATAATATTATGTAAAAATGCGTCGACTGTATTATTGTATACGACGACGACTGAGATGGACATGTAAATTCCCTCCGGTCGACGACGAATATAAATTGCGTCGCCCGAATAATAATATCGTATTCTCGCATATTATGATCGCGCCGTATATTCGCAGACACATGTCCGCAGACGCATTGTTTTTTTCCTCACTCTCTGCCCCCCCCCCCCCCCAGCGGCGGCGACGTCTTCGCCCAAATCCCAGTGCTCCGAATACGCGTGTAATATTATACATATTACATATAATATATACCGTTGTATATACGTAATGGGTTTTGTTTTCGTCTAAAAACGTCTCTTTAGATATCGATATAGGTACGAAAAATATATATTATATTATAACTATATATATAGTATTTGTTTCTTCTTAAAATTTCCGGCGGGAATAAACGAGCAGCGAGTCCATCACGTGACGGCGCCGCGTTCGGTCTATACCTTATAATATTCACATATATAAGTACCTATACTCATACGTAATATAAATATGTATAATTAAAAACAGGGTACATCAGCGAGGACCGCGATTCGCCTGGTTTTTCGTTTGACAGTGATTTTATCCAAAATATGATTTTAGGAGTTTTTGAATTTTTTTTACTTCATTTTTGAGACATACGATCAGTAATATATTAATAGTAAATTGCAAAAAACACGTTTGCTAATACATACCAGTTGTGAGTCTGACATACTGCATGAAAAAATCAGCCGTCCGCAATGATATGGCATGGTATTTCTAAGTATACCTACCTTATACTATATTAATGATTGTATTATAAAAAAGGTACTTAGATTTTGTATACCATTCAAAAAACAGCCTTGTGGCGAGATAATAAAATATAATAAAATATTATCTCTCTATCTAGTTATGTTGAACAATTTTTAAGGACTATTTTACTTATATATCCTTAGTTATACATTTTAATAACTCAGAAACTACTCGTTTGAGATATAGGTAAGCACTTAAAACTATCAAATAAAGCAATCTGCTTCATAATTTACAACACGAAAGGTTAGTTGAAATTTGAAAAGAAAAGTTTGTTTATTAACGACGTCTAAATTATGGTCCTATAGTAGGTATAATCGAAAATCTCAAAAACCACGACTTGTTTAAAAATGGGGGGCGAGGTGGATCGCTCTGTATACTTTTAATGTGCTACTATATATATTATATATTATGTGCACTATTCTATAATTTCCGATCACGGTCTGTCAAATTCACCGACACTGAATGCTTGAATTGTGTTGTAATTGTATGGCTCCAACTCTCGTCTACATGTGTACCTATATAATATGATAATATATAATATGCAATCGTGCCCGTTTATTGTTCGCCGAATGGTTTGCGAATAAAATCGTTATAATCTCTTTCCGAAAATACCCGGCGGACGAACAACCGCGTATTTATTTAATTATAATAATTTGTTGAAAATAAATACGAGATATACTTAACGAACGATTGAACAACGATATATATACCAGCTGTACCAGATACCTATGATACACATGTAGTCATAATTTTCTATTTATTTTTTCTATACTTATATGTTCAAATCGTTTCTATCGTCCGTTCGTACATATTAGATAAATAATAGTTTATATGTATATTATAATGGTTTAGGTGTCCACTAAATTACGTTATACGCCGCACAAATAATTTATATTATTCGCATACCTACACCGCGTAATACACACCATATAGCATATTATTATAATATATTGTATATATTTGTATAATTAATTGCAAACGTGTCCAAGTGTGTTATATAAATCTTTTCCGAGAGTCCCTACACGTATATATAATACGCATCGAATAAAATATAATATGATCTATATACACGTTTGATTGATACTGTTGAATGATAAACATATAATATTATTATATAGCAGGGAAGAACTTTAAAATTTTTTTTTCGACTGGATGCAGTACAACAGAAACGTTTAATTAAAATTCCTATTATTTATGTATAGGTTTACACGTATGACTCATGAATATTTAACTGTTTCGAATATAGGTATGTATAATGTGTATATATATATATATATGTATATATTATATATTGTACACAGTTTTCGGTCATTATACAAACACGACTGGTAAAACGTGTTTATCTATGCAATAGTTTTGAAGATAAGAAAAATAATATAACCACGAGTAAATAAAATACAATTTTTAGTGTAAGTAACAATTATTATTATTTTCAAGCGTTTTCATTTGACGATAATAAACGACTTGTTTTAATTAATTTACCACTAACAAAGAAACATTTACACTTTTGCGAAGTGAAATAATAAATATTTTTAGATTTCGGCATGATTTAAAACTCCAACTAAACCAGAGATGTTTAATTTTAATTATGATTTTCAGTACGATTCGGTAAACAATCTCAAGGGGTTTTATTATTCAAAGTAAATTATATAATTTTCTTAGACTTATGAATCGTATGCACCTTATCAAAAAATCTGAGAAAGATTTATTTTTTATTTAAAATAAGTAAAATATAATATAATATTTATAACCTCAATCATCTAAGATTATTTACAGGTGAGACTTGATTTGCTTACAACGATATGTTGATGGTTTTAATTTGAATGTCCTTCTTTCATGTTATAAATAAATATTTGTGATACGACCACTTCTGACAATAATGATGTAAAATATAAATAAATAAAATACTTGTTTAATTTGTCAAAATATTTAAATAACTTTTCAGTGGGATTTAATATATAACAAATATTAATGACTGATATAAATGATTAAGAAAAAATAAAAATTACATTTATAAACATTTAAAATCAATTTTCCATGTAATAATTAATTTTCAAAATCTAAACGCGGTTCGTGCTCGCTAGTCTCATATTTCAAAATCAGCCAATTTTCAAACACTTTATAATATATACTGTGATAATACGAGTTATGTGGCAATAATATGCCAAATCGTGAATAATAAGTCAAAGAATGTGGTATTATTAATAATATCGCCGAGGTGGTTTCGGTTGTGGGCCACTATATAGACTTTTCGTAGCGGACCCATACAGGTGGTGTCAATTGGCCGAGTATTTTCTTTTAATTTACGACGTCGTATTTCTCCGCTATAGGTACCTACGAGATAACGCCAAAACCTGTGTATGTCACAAAAGAAGATTAATGAATTCGGTCGTTTCGATAAAAATTTAAATTATCATTTGTTTGTAGCGTTATAATATAATAAGGTTTTATGTGTATTTTTTTTTAAATTCTTTTTATCGCTCGTTCCCGTGCGAGTCAAACATACCAAAACCGCGTGAGGTACCTGTATCAACTTTAAGGTATTATAAGGTGCGTATGCGTACATATTATTATTAATATTATTATAGGTACGCGCCTTGACCATCTGCATTTTTTAACATTTTACAACCATGTAGCGAATGTTTGTTCGTGTGTGCACTAAATTTGAATGACAATAAAACGCAGACATTAAAAATATATTATATGTTTTACACACGCGGAGTTTTATTATTACTTTTTTTTTTTTTAATACTATAAATAATTTACGAAGAAAAAAGTTGAATTATTGAACTGAAATATGTATAGGTACCCACTAAATGTATTTATATAGGTGTTTTTATAGGTCAACTTCGGGTACACGGAAAAACTGTACAATATCAACTAGCGCACAAACACACACACACACACACACACACACACACACACATACGCAGAGGTCCTATCCTGTTCATTTTGGGGAATTATTAAACCGGCTAGTTATTACGCACGTTCATATACGTATACAGGTATATCAAGCACGAAAAAAAATTGCATAAAGATTGTATTGTTAAAATGTATAATAAGTGGAATATACCTATCGGCATGGTGCTATAGTATAATAATATTATACATGTTTAGTAATAAATTGACGTAAATAACAAATTTCGAACAGTATACGTAAAAACATTAATAATTTTTAACGGTTAAATATATTATTCTACCTCTGCTATGTGGCTTTTGATTGGTTTTACAGGAATAATTTTATTTTATACGACCGCATATTTTACTACATTTATGAAATTTCATAATATAATATTTGATTAACATAATACGAACGTAAGATTTATAAAATGTATGTTTTATTTTCATAATTAATAAAAACCGTGTTCGTACATAATATACATATATATATATATATGCAGTAGGTATATCCATATATCCTTATAATAATTAAAGTATTACAATATAAATGCGTTTTAATGAAATTCATCATCGTAATTTATACTTTATACATACATTTATAATAAATAGTGTGTATGTGTGTGTGTTCGTAACTGTTGGCCCTTGCACAGTCGTATTATAATCGTGTATAAGTGCTGCACACGTTATTTATATTTGCATTAAAAAAAAATAATAATGAACAAGTTAAAATAATTTATTAAAAATAAGTACGTGTAAGATAAATCGTAAAATAATAATATTTCATCTTCTAGTTGAATACACTGAAATTTGTTTTCTAAACATGTACTTAAATAACGATATATTTTTCAATTTCCCATACGTCCAAACGTACCTATACACAATTCCATGCGCTGCGGGATGAAATATCGTTCGGCAATCTTAAAAAAAAAAACACAATTTTTTCTCCTCACTCGTATATAAATAGTCGTACTCACATATAATTAACATACGCGATAAACGCACATCGGAAGCAACGATAATAGCGACTGCAATAACTCGGGACCGCAGTTGCAGTTACAACTTACACGCGTACATTACGCGGTACAACAATTTATATATTATATATTATTATGTCCTATACTAGCTATAATAATATAATATGTACATATACACCAAATTAGTAAACCTGTGTAATATCATTGGTTGTAAACACTAGCACATTTATAATCGATATGGTAAAATTGTCAGTGCAGGTAATATTATATTATATTGTATAACATTGTACATGAGCATAAAAATAATATGATATTATATCTATATAATAATAATAATAATAATAATAAGTTTATTGCAACATCAGCAATTTTCGACATCAAAATGTTTTTTTTTAGTACATGTGATTGCAGCGACCCCGGTAAGTAAAACTTGTGATGGGGGAGCAGTTCTTAAAAATATAAGCAAGAGAAAAATATAACAGAATAATATGATATTCTATATAAATATAAATAGTGTTTAGAGACAAATGTAGTAATAGTAAGGATTATACCTAATCTGTTTTAAAGTATAGTCAAGAATAAATTACAGTAAAATTTAATAGATTTACAATGTATACATAGTAAACAGAATAAAATAATAATTATGAAAAGATGAATATAAGTGGCATTATAAAATAATTAAATGTATCCTATCCACAAGCTAAATCTAAACGTTTAGTATGTTTCTTAAAGGTAATATTAGGTTATTAAAATTACTTATACCCATTACTTATTTATAGGTGATACATATAACTTCAGACCAGTATAAAAATATATACTGTTTTGTCCAAAAACTTTTGCATAATTAGGTAAACGAATATTAATATTTTGTCTGAATCATGTTTTATGCTCATGCGATCAAAAAATATAGGAATTAAGTGTTTATGTTACAACAGAGACATTATGAATGAATACATTTCAGATTTTTCGTGCTTTATAAATTATTGTTGTACTAGTTAAAATTGGTAGATTTCGTAAACATTTTCTGATACAATTAATGGTTGACTAAAATCTATTTAAATGGTCATTAAAAGTTCCTCCCCAAAAAAATATATATATATAGTTTGTAAGAATTTGCGAATCACGTTCACGGAGGATACGAGTCGACGCTGCTGCCCACCGGAGTTAACACCCGTTTAAGTTTTTTCGGAAAAACTACTTAAATTATATAATATGCGAAATTAATGACAACGGTTCGCCGTCGGTGAGAGCGCGCAACAACGTTTACACGCGTTTAAGTCACCACGCACTAAGCGGATATAATATTATGTATAGGTATCGGAAACCTGTTGGCTCCCATATAACGCGGTTCTATCGCGGTCGGCCAATCAATCAGCATCCCGATATGGAAATATTGCCGTGGTCGGGTGACTTGCGCATTTTCTTCTTCTCGTTTTTTTTTCCCTCTTCTTTCTTTTATCGGACCATAAAACAACATCCATTCAACGGAAACGGGTTGAACGACGGCAGCGGCGGCGGACCGCGCGTGTGTCGTAATTCGAAACATCTCGCACGAAACTGGTAGTCCGCGCTCCGCACACCATAATATTATATTATTATATAGGTACATACGCGGTATCGTATATATTATGTTTATATTATTATATTAATATTATTATATATTGTGCTTGTGTATATATTATTATTATAATATAATATAATATATTTATGTATATTTTAAACACTCTGTACGCCTCGAATGTAGGCGGCGGCGCGTTTGTCATCTGAATAGTTTATTATTAATAATATTCAGCCACTTGGCGTAATAAATTCGTTTTTTATTCAAAACAGTAAATAAACAATGTGCGCTGTGCGCGCCCGTCGCGGCGGCGGCTGCTGCGGCTCCGGGCTGCGCGTATGTATACGGACATTTCGAACAGAACGAGAAAAACCGTTTTTTAACTTCACTCGCCCTCCCCCCCCCTCCCCCCGCGAACCATTCCCGTCCGTCTGTCCGTCCGTCCGGTCCGTCGATCCTATTCTGCCGTAGCCGCCGCCGTCTCCTTTGCGCACAATACCATCTCTAATTGCCCGGAGATGCGAGACGCGCGCGCATTATTATTGTTGCAGTAACTCGAACGTACATTTTCATATTATTTAATGTGTGTGTGTGTGTGTACACAAGCTTCGGGCATGGATGTTTATGACGTGACAAGTCTTTGAATATTCGCTGGGGTATGAATATTTTTGTCACGACACTTTTATAACTTAATACGTCCGGAAACGTAAATATTATACATGTTAATTTCAAATGCGCGTTTCGTAATAATTTGTGACCCGTCGGTTGATTGCGGCGGCGGCGGCGTAGTGTGCGTCCGTATATATTATATTTTATTCAAATCGTTCGGACGGTTGGTATAATATTATTATTATTATTATTAAATATTATTGTATACATAGGTACCTACGCAGCTCGTACAAAACGGTCGCGAGGAGCGTAAATATTTAGTCACAACGAAAAGAACACCATGAGAAAGATTTTTTCAAAGACAGTTCTGAATTTCATCGGCGTATGAGAAAATAATATATGTGAAGAAAAAAATAACTATTTTACGCACGACGCGTATCTAGCGTACCTATCTTAGAACGCGGCCGACTAGATCGCAGATGTAATCAGTTTTAAGGTTTCTAAATGTAAGTACCTACTAAAAACAAACTCCAACCGGTTATAATTTTCAAAACAACATAAACCTTTACGTTTTAAATGAATAAACCAATATTTAAGCATGTTGCTCAAATAATTATGTTTACAAATATCGTGTTTATCTGATAGGTTAAACGTTTTATTTGGCAAAACTTCAGTATAACTCAAGCATTACGATTTTTTTTTTCATCAAATTCTTGGAATATTTTCGAATAGGTGACTGCGTGATCTATGCATACGCTTTATAGGTTTTAAAGAGTTTTGTCTTGAATTGATAGTATTATAGTTATAAAACCTATATATAAAAAAAAACTGATGACATTTTTTACATGGAAATTATTCAGATTTTAACAAACTAGATGTATCAATTACCTACCTATACAACTCGAGAAGCACTTTCACTGCTCCAAAAAAAAAAAAAATAATAATAAATACAAATCACTAAAACCCTATTTACTTAGCTCTAAATTACTGTGATACAATAACACGTATTCGATAAAGCAGTTTCCTGTATGACGTTTTCTTAATTTAAAATATAAATATGTCGCTTGAGTTATCTAGACATGGCAAATTAATTACAAACGTGTTAGGAACATGATAGAAATAAACAAATTCACATTACAACCGTAATACATCAATGTAACGAAAAATAAGCGTATAATGTAAATTAATATAATATGTGATAGATAAAAAAAAAAAATCTTAATCGATTCACGGCAGTCCTCGATTATTGTGTACAAGCGATTTATTATGCCGAATCGTGTCTTTATGACGGTCCGTATCTATTTAGAATACCCACTACAAATAAATTATGAACGATAAAAAAAAAACTACTTTGTATTTGTAAACTAAAACGCTATTAAATTTGAAATGTTATTTTTTTCCGACGGGATGTCATTAAATCACCGTTTTGATTTGATATACCAACAAGCCGACTAGAAAGTTTATTATTAGCTATATCTATTACTATATATTCAGTGCGTGTACCTATATATTTTCCAAAACTCAACTATTGTGAAGAAATTATACCGAACATTTGGATAGGTATATTTAGGTGGGTACGACGTTCGTTCGTTTAGTTTCAATATTATTATTTTTTTTTAATTCAAAATTTAAATTTAATACATTTTTTGTTCGTTTAGTTTTTTGAGTCGTTCGCATATATTGAAATCGTGAGATTACGATGTGAATTATTACGATATAATACGCAAGGTGAACCATATAAACAAGATGAAAATATATATAATTACGTGTTCGAGGCTTTAAACTTAAGTCCTACGAATTACAGCGTTGTATAATAATAGTACATAAAATATATATAGGTCAGCCGGCTATACAGAAACTGCTGTTTGTCTAGTGTAAGGTAATAGCTGGTATCATGCGGTAAGATGATATATCATATATGCGGTTCATACGTCTTCACAGTACGCTTAAAGTACACATTATTATTATTTATATATTATTACGATCATGTTTTACGCGTAATGGCGAGCGTGTGCCGAGCGTGTGACAGTGAAATCGATGACGTGCACAACTTTAAATAGCAGTGGCGTTTTCGTCTCGGTTAACGAGTCGTCAGATGAACGACTATATAATAATAATGTATATTATGTTATAATCTACCCAACTAATTTCGCTATCATATTATAACGACGACAGCGAAGACGGCGACGGTTAAACCTAATAATGTATAAAATATAATGACGATGAGGCGGTCTCGAACTATATTGTTCTAGATTTTCTCGAAGTCGCGTGACGCGCGTGGAATACGGGATCGGTCGTTTACCCGAAACAATATCGTCTAAAAGTATAATATATTATTACATTGTTATTTAGGCGTATAATTATCATGCGTATACCTTCATAATACAGTGTATAGAATATATCGTGTTTTTATGCAAATATCGGTTTCGAATAATGGCGGCGGCGTGCGTTTCCATCGAAATCGGTTAATTTCACATCGGGGCCAATTAGGCCGATTCAGCGCAAACTTTCGCCGCACTTTTACGGGCCGCCGCGGTCAATGGAAACGAGTGGTTTTTTTCGACCGAGCGCTTGTAATATTGTATAATAATACTGTTAATGACAGGTAATATATCGTCACGTCGTCGTTTAGGCCGTGCCCCGAAAGAGTGTATACGACCCATCGCCGACGACAATAATATATAGGTAATTATACACGCGCATTGTAACGATTTCTACCCATTTTCTGTGCAGTGGCGCGTGGTACAACAGTCGGCATCCGATATACAGAGTGGTTGCACTCACAGAATCATGCACTCCCCCGTCATGTGAATTCACTAAAAATCGGTTATTTTTAAGTATACCTCAAGTCCATGTTTTCAAATCGTCAAGATTTTCTGTACTATGGGTGTACGAGGAGTAGAGTTACAAACTTATAATAACAACAACAGAACAATGCCGTACATATTATTATAACAACGTCTGCCCGCTCGACGCCGTAGCGAGCGTATCGATATAACCCGCGATCGGGATCGGGATTTCCGTCGGAAAACGTTCTCGGACGTCGTTTATCGACCGTTTTCCGCGGGTCCGAGTAATGTTCCGGACGCAGACTCCGGCGGCCGTGGCGTATAATCGATTAACCGGCGAAATACTGTCACGGACGTACACGCAGAGTCGTGTGATGTAATATTATTATTATCATCATTATTATTATTATTATATACGTATAATATAAAACCGTATACATACAGACCGGGGAGACCGCGAAGGCTGTGTGAGCGGGCCGAAGAAGACGACGTGCTCGGGACCGGGAAAATCGACGGAGAAGAAAAAAAAAAAAAAACAATAACATCGGAAGAGCACAACAAAAGGCGAGGTGCGGAAAATAAATATATATATATTGTGTGTGTGTGTGATAAAATATAAAACCGGAGAGAAGCGACGTCGTCGTTCTCCTCTTCGTTACCCGAAACGAATGCCGCCGCGATCCCCTAGCTATATATTATTACGGTTTGTTCTTCTGTTGTTGTTTTTTTATCACTCTATATTATTATTACATTTAGAGGTTTGCGCATATTATATTCTATTTCCTTTGATTTCATTCACAAACGCGCGCGAGCTATCGTCTTGTTGTAATTCACCGACGGAATGGTAATAACACGCGAGCGGTATCGTCGTCAACCACGGTATAACGTTATTTTACCAAAGACTTCCAATAATGTGTGCCGAGCGCGTTCTGTGATAACGCATATATACCGTCGTGTCGATATTATGCACTCCTCCTTAATATTATGACGTAAACTTTACTTTATAAACACCCATATATTTCGAAGACCACCGCCGCCGTCGCTAAACACAATATTTATATATTCTCTTTCCGGAAACCTCACAGAATGTACCTGCGAACGTTCGCACTGAAATCGTTTTGATTTTTATAATAGTATAATGTCGACATTTTTGATTTAAAAGAGGAACAAAATATATACATACTGATTACCAGCTGTATTGGAAATTGGTTAAGGCGCGCGCGGTACCAATGTAATTTTGTCCCCAAAAATACGCTCTATACGGTAATAAGGACCCTGTTCTGTAGAAACGATAAAATTTGATAACTTTTGACCGCATTGAACTCCGTTTTTCATTATTTTAATCACAACCTAATAATAACGTCTTTAAAAAAGAAAGACTTCTTCTTTCAGATAAAAAAATATTTCTCAAAATCCAGCAATTCTCCAAGACCTGGGAATTTTTCTTGTGAAGTAATATTTTTTGATATAATATACCGCATCAACGCTCTCTAAAAAGTGAGTGTCGGGCAGTAGGTTATTGGAAATGTATCATAACTAATAGGTGGCAACTAAAATAGAAAATAAAATTTTTAAATTTCACAAAATCGCGGAAAATTTGAAATACCGACAGAGGGCCGCTTTATGAATCCAAGAACATAAATATAATAAAATATTATGATACCTAATCGAATTGTTATGAAACCGACCTACGGGATAATTCGTTAAAATATTCCGTTACGCACTTAAATAACACGTCATACAATAATGATCATTGTCGTAAAATTAAATTATAAATGTTATATAATTTATATAATACATTATTGCCATCACTTTTATAGTTACTATAATACTGTACCTACATATATACATTAAAGTATTTAAATGGTCGTATTGGGCGCTTTGGCGTATAATCTGTATATAATATGTATATAAATAACGTCAATATTATATAATGTTAAATGAATAATTAATCATTATACGATACTTTTATGTAAATACTTGCACTTTGTCAGTCTGTCCCTTTACTCAGGTACACTTTTGGGTGTAATTTACAAATAAAATATAAATGACGAGAGTCTCACGTATACGAACTTACTAATATCGCTATTTTCCTTAATCTATAACTGCGCGGGGAATTGAATTATTAAACACCGTACTCTAATGTACACTGTATATAAGAGGGATTTGTTCCATTTAGTTCGGATGTATAGAGTGTACAAGACAGTTAACTAGGGGAATAAACAAGAAGGGCATTAATGCAATTGATAGGGATCACACAGAACTCGCAGGTTATGATATACGCTTTATTAATTTAATTCGTGTACCTATAACTGCATACTATAATATAGATGGACTTATATAATACCTATCGTGATAGTGACCCTATCAATTATAGAATATTATATTGTCATTATTTTTTTTTTTTGTTAATTATCAAGCAGTGAGCCATAGCCTAAAAATCCATCTAGTCTCGACTATTATTATACGATAAATTTTACATAGGTATTGTAATCAAGAATCACATATTATAACACAAAAAAAAATTTTATGAATTAATCTATTGAATAGGTATATACATATTATTTTTTTTAATTAACAAGAGCCATAGTCTTAAAATAATTGTAATATGTATTGTAATATTGTCAACTAAATGATGCCGCGATAAGAACACGAAACTATATAGTGGAGCGTTTAAAAATATGCAGTGATTTTAATTAATTATATAATACGATACGGTTCGAAATCTGCAACATCTCAACAATGTGCGTACACAATGCTAAAAGCGCTGTACACGTATTATTTTTACAACGGTCGTGCGAAATAATTATTAGAAACCGAAATTTTTTCACGGAAGTCATGAAAAATGTCAACTAGTGCAGATAATTCAATATGTTTACAACTGTATAATATATGGTCGTGAGCGTTCGCCCAAGTAGCAGCGTTTTATTAAGACGGGCTCATTAGTTATACAAGTGGCTCGATTATATTACACCATTATGTCGACCTACCGTGTTTTTTTTTTTTTTTTGTTTCGTTTTGCTGCAACAGCAGTAGAGGTCAAGATTTTAACAAAACGTTTTTAAACGCATATTTTGCCGTTTTTTTTTTTTTTTCGTTCTTTCTGAAACAGCATTTACCGTGTATATGGTACCGAAAAAAAAAATTTTATAATAATAATATGAGATATCGTCGAAAATAATAATCACAAACGAACGTCGCGTTAAAAAAACAATGAACGAAGTGTTTGAGGATATCATATTATATATATATATATATTAATAATAATAATAATAATAATATAATGACGTGTATATATAAAATGCATGATGTATTTTCGTTACGTTATATATATGATCCACGTATTTTTTGTTTTCGAAGGCGGCAAAAACCAGAAATAGTTGCGCCTTGTGTTCGTCAGACCGTGCCGCGGAAAATAACATTTTGAACAGGACGGAATTTTTTTTTTTTTAATGTTCTTTTAAAGCTTTTCCTCCGTATAATGCGAATTCCAAGAGCTGGGCGTAAAAACTTAGATTTATCGATTATTTTCGACGGTTTATTCTTACGTTTATTTTCTGTGTGTGTGTGTTTTGTTTCGCTTTTATATTTTATATATATACTTTTTTTATTCCGAACGCAATACGACACAAGGAGAAGCCAGCCGAACAGACTAGCGAACGAACGACGTATATAATAGAATCAAATTTTGTGCACTTCTCTCAATGCTGTCGAAACCAAGTTATTACATTTCTTTTCTCTTTTTTTTTTATTTTTTTTTTTTATTACCAATCGAATTCACTTAACCGTGTATACGATCTCGCGCATACGTATATTGTTTTCTAAATCGCGAACATGATATGATATAATCGTGTGTGTGCATAAAATATATGCTACAGGGTGGGCCGCCGCCGCGTCTTTCCATTTTCCCCGTGTGAGAGAAAACTGCTGCAGCCCTGCAGTGAGCACGGCGAACGGAACGAGCTATTCGATTATCTCGTTTGCTGCGATTCTATATTATTTTCACATTGGCGTTTTTTATAGGAAAACCCTATAAGTCCATAATAATATAAAATAAGGCGTGTGCGCCGGTTAAAAGTGTCGTTCACATTTGAAGTTCGTGTCGGATTATGGTTGGGCGATTTCGATCAAACCCTTGCGTGTATATCATCATTATTCGAGCGGGTATGGTCGATCGAAAGACATTCGTTTGAACACTCGATCAGATATAGGTTCGTATACCAGCACGAGAGTCTGCAGCGTAATATTATTATCTCGTACGGCTCTTATGACGGACTGTTTGAAACGTAAAAAAAAATTCTCAAAAGGGCCGTACGGCTTGATGACGACCGATAAGACCGATCCGGGTGGGGAACGTGGAAAAAACCAAAACTGTCGACGGCCGAATTGGTTCACCCCCATCGCCGTCGTCGCGAACGTTCGTCATTATAATATAATAATAGTAATAATAATACGTTATATATCAAAGGAGACGGCGTCATGCAAATTCGAACGGGATCTCCGCTGCCCGTCGGATGTTGTATAGGAGCGGCGCGGCGTCGACTCTCCCGCGCAGAGTACCGATTAATTTTTAAAACCCAATTCGTCCCGTACAAACGCGCCCGCCGCGGACTTAACACTATATATAGGTACAGTATATAGTACATATATATATATATATATATATATATATGGGTACATTTATACACGCCGGTGCAGTCGCGCACGGTCGTCTCTATACACACCCCCATACGCACAACCCCCGTCGACCTGCACCCCCTCTCGAGCGCGGATCCATCGTGCGAATCCTCCCCTATCGTTGTGTGTAATAGCATCGCGGCTCGCACACACTACACCGTCGCCGCCGCCGGGGATTCCCCGGGGACCATCGCCGACCGTACGACCGACCGGCTCTCCGCATTGCACGTTATATACAGGGTGGTGCGTACCCCCGCGGGTCTGACTTCCGGGGAAGACCGCGGTGCCCTCCCTGTATATACACGTGCCGACGCTCGGTAGACGATCCGTCGCCGACGGTGGAGAAGTATACGCACGCCACCCCCCCATCCGCCGCCGCCGCCGCCCGACCCATCACTCACTCTCGGGGAATTCCCCGGGGGGTTCGTCTGCGCCCCCGCTAGCCGGCGTTATTACCTCGCAGGGTCCTCGTTTGCGCCGGAGTCTCTGTAGAGCGTGAATGTATAATATATATATATATATATGCACAGCTATATAGTTATATAACATATATAGGTATGTACACAGAACGAATATGTATATAGTGTCTTAATTATACCTATATACGTTATTCTATATATTTTATCATTTAACGTGTATACACGCTCCGTACATCCGAAGTATAATTATGTCTTTGTCTGCGCGGCGTGTAGTGCTTTATTCTGTTACACCGAACTGTACGTATTATAGGTACGTCACGATTTGGTATTAAAATAAGCAGACCTCCCTCTGGACAGAAGGGCTAAGGTAATCATCGACAGACTCCGCTTCGGCCACACCCGTAGCCTTACACACCGATACCTCGTGGCAAGAGAAGATGAATCAAAGTGCAACTCTTGTGGAATTTAACTCTCAGACAACCTCACAGAGTGCCCCCAATGCGCTGCAGACGAACTCAATACGTACCAAACAGTCCAAACACCCGTACGCAGCACTCGGGCCTGGCGCGGACACCACCACGCAAAATTTAAATTTCTTAAATACAACCAGTAAATTGTATTACTAAATATAAAAATAATAATATTTGAACTAATGGCCAATGTCGCCAATGTTAATTAAGAGCAATAAAAAAAATAAGTCGCTTTGTTTTTCAGTGGTAGCCATTGTTTAATTGAGTATAACTTGATATGCACTCACATCGATACTAATGCGTTAACTGTTCGTTTCGTTGTATATAATATTAGATACCTACTCACTTGCAGGATCTCGATCAATTATTTTTGCAGTGGAGCACTCAACAGAGTACCTATATACAAGATCCAGCAACAGTGTTGAGAATAGATAACGAAAATTTCATCTAGATAAGATACAGATAATTTTATAAAAATTTATCTAGATACAGATAAAGATAAATATATTTTACATTTATCTAGATAAGATAAAGATAATCTAACTTTATCTAGATAATATTGTAGATGAAAATTTTTTAGTATAATATTCAAATAACAAATAACATTTGTTTATCTAGATAAATTTATCTAGATAAGTCTCAACACTGTCCAGCAATACAAGTAAAAAAATTAATAATATGTTGAAAAATACAACTAAAGGGCGTCATGCGCACTGTTGATGTTGAAGAATGCCATAGGGAATATTTAATTTGGAAACAATGTTGGATTTCCTTTGAAATGTAAATATCATCGTAGGTAGGTACGTCATAATTTTAGGCACAACTTGTAATTACTAAATAACCTAAGTATTTAAATTAATAATTCTCAGCTTGTTTAGTTTATGTTTTGTTCGAATAACTTTATTTAGAAACTATGTAGGTAGTTACTATAGTTGGTTAATTTTTATACGTGCCTCGTGGACTTGTATCCGACATAAATTATTCAAAGGAAGCATTACTATTGAAATGAACAAGGGAAAATCTAGACATCCGACATAACTATGCGCACACACAGCCAGTGCCTCTATACAGTATATATATTTTATATTTTTATATCAGGTGAAAACAACGTGAAAGCACTAATAAATCTTACCAGGCCACGTTTTTCTTTTTAAACTGCTAACCCAAACCAAATTACAATGCATTATGATACTGAATATTTTAATAAAGGCGTTCATGCATACTTCATGTTACTTTAAATCACGAAACTGACAATTCAATTTAGGTGCGTACCGTCTGTTTAATTTTTTATGAAAGTTTCAAAAGTAAAAATGTTGGCAGCCACGAGTGTAAGAATCCCAGTAATTAAAAAAAAACAAATAAATAAATTAGTCCAACGCCACGTATAGTTATTTTGTTTTAATTACAAAACATTTTTATGATACAGCATACCATATAAGTACATCACCTAGCTATACATATATTTTTTTTTAATTTGAAAATATTACACTTATATTTCATAAAGTGTAACACAGTGTGTAATTAAAATAGAATATAGGTATTATTACACTATCGTAATATTATTATTTTGCTTCCTAAAAATGATATTGTCGTTAATATTATGAATTGTAGGCATTATTAATATTATACATTGCGATTAGACTGTATACCTATAGGTTTATTATATAGTAGCGAAAAGCAATTATTCGGCTATTTATGTTAAACTGCAGTCTGCTCATGAATAGCTTAGTGTTATTTATTATTCACCTTATAATTGAATGCTGGCAGATAATTTCGGAGGGGATTCAAATCCCAAAGTAAGGGATTAAACCCTCCTCCGACATAGACTTGATTATCCTCACGTTTTGTTTACGTTTTAATCATTAAATGTTATTATATAATAATGCTTAAATACTATTAAGCATAATATATAACAATTAGTCGAATATACGCGTTACCGAGACACGTATACAGCATACAGAATGTTGGAGATCAACCTCTCTCCCCCAAATCACTCCAGAGATTGTTTTCTATGTGCGTCGCTCCTGTCATTATACATAGTACTTAAAATCACAAGATGTTAATCGATTACGAATAACAATATAATTTCAAATCAGTAGATTGTACTTGGTACAGTAACAACTTATAATATAAACGTATAAAATGTTGAATAACATATTATTTAAAATTGTACCTTTAAATAAATTACGATAAATTTACTTATCTTAAATATTAAAACATACATTATTACTATTTTAGAATATTGTATACAATACTATTGTACCTATAATCGTTTTCAATTTATTTTAGATCGTCACAATTTGAGAAATCATCAAATTTCTTATAAATGCATATAAAGAGTACGTCATAATACAAAACTACGGTTTATGATTTTCCATCACTTTAAATCTATATTTTGTTATATTATGATAATGGCGCCGCAGATGAGAGTTTAGTATACTTGGGCTGCTACAATCCGTTTTTAAATTGGCTGGTATTGTAAAAAAGTTAAGTGTAGTTTCTACTGTATAAATCCGTTTATAATAATAAAGTTTTTAATTTTTATTGTGAAAAAAAAGAATGTAAGTAGTTATTTTAAATCGAAAAACTTACTCATTGGAACCGAAGTGGTTAGAATATGAATTGTATAATTCGGATGTTTAATGAAACGAAAAAAAGTCTGGTTCACATATTTCGCACTCAATTTAACTCGAACCAAAATCGTCTTAGGTAGGTATAATATATATTTTGGATATAATTTTTTATAATAATCTAATTTGGTGTGACAAATGCGTTATAAGTGATAAAATTCCTAAAAAAAACACGTGAACGGAGCATTACTTAAGCAATTATGTCCTTTCACTATGCGTTATCATTGACAACAAATAAAATTGAAATCCGGCACTGAGCAGGTAAACTGGTAAATCGTTGGGTTTTCGTCGTGGTCGTCCTTTTTTCAATAATATGTGCCAAAATAAGCGTAAAATAACAATAAATCGAACGGGTTTTAATTGCGGACGACTATTCAAAGGCTAACGGTTTGACGCTCAACTATCAATCATCGTTTTTTATGCCACGTTAATGGAATTGTTGGGTCAACTTTAACTGTTTTTTTTTAATTTTGTATTCTACACTTTTTAAAAAATAAATTGTAAAAATCAGTTAAAAATAAGTACGTAGGTACTTAATAATTGAATGCCTACGCACAAATTTGAATCGAAAGTAACAATAATTATTATTGTTAATTTCGATTCAAATTTTTTTTTTAAGATACATTATAAGAACTTATATTATGAAAATAAAACAAAAACAATATTCTTTTAACTGACGTATATTTGTGCACGCTCATATAGGTGCACCAAATGGCGTTGTAGAAGAAAATAATAGAACATATTATATTATACGCTGTGGAATAAAGTTAAAAACGGCTTCGATCTTGGCAGTGAATTAGAATAAGGTAGATACCGCATATTTCGTATTGAATGGTTTTGGACTCAACGATACAAGTCAAGGGTTAATTTGGTTGTTCGGAAACACGACGATATAATATAATATCGTATATGGAATACGATAGACATTCCACAATATATAGATATATATACACATTACACAACCGCTAAAGCGAAATAACGCAAAACCGTTTAGTGTAAGGAAAAAAATTGTGCATCCGTTTTCGAGAGCGAACTATATGAGGTTAAATAAATTATTTTCAACGAACGCGCGATGTGAACCGTTATAATATATAATATAACGAAATAATGGGAATTAGGTGTGGTGAAAATTAATAGAAGGAATCTATAATATATCGGACACCGAGTTAATCGATATTTACAATAAATTATTATTGTTATTATTATTTTATGATAGTGTTCGGTTAACGTTATAAAATTATAAAACATTGCGTGACATGTGCACGTGTATGCCTATATAGCGATATTGGTGGCCGAGGGAGGAGGTACCGGAAGAAGAGTTTGCCGACGACGATACAGCAAAACAGTATAATAATAAGCGTACATAAAACGATAAAGTACCTAAGTCGTTTATTCCACCACGCGGACCGATAATTACACATTGTTTTTGGCGTAACACATCATGTTCGCCCTTTAATTTTTAAACGTCCGTCGCCCCAAAACCCTTTTCGACGGAATCGCGCACAAACGGTTTGATATTATACGCACGCACAGTGTCGTGTGCGATTGGAAGGGTTACTGAACGGTTTTTCTCATTTCCTTTAGCCGACGAATCCACTTCGACGGAGGGGGGGGGGTGTCGCTATATTATGATGACGATGTCTATTAATTGCTATTATACTCGCGGTGTATAATGCGTATGTGGCTCGAATCACCGAGTTGCAAATGGATTTAATACTCTATAGGTATATAGTGACGTTCACTAACCTTAGGCGCAATTTGGAAGGGGCTTGGAGAGGCTTATTCAATTTAGCCCATCCAAAAATTTATATTTCAATTGAAATATTAAATCCTTCATTTATTATCTAATCTGCTAATACAGTAAACGTTGTTAAATAAATATATTATTAGGTACATAAAGTAGGTAATGAATTTTAAAGGTATTTGAATAGATAACGTAGCTATCATAGGTTAAAGTTGGCCAGTGCCCTGGGCCCCCAAAATATTACGTGTACATTTTGATTTTTCACAAATATAATATTTGTTAAGTGGGGGGGGGGGGTAGTTTATTTACTGCCCTGGGGCACTTTCGAATCTAGCTATGCCACCGGGGCAGAGCAGCCATCGAGTCTGTTTCAAATAAAAATATGTAAAGCCCCTCCAAATCAAAAACTGAAATTGCGCCTATGGTTCGCTCGACCAAAAATAAATTGCAGAGATACCACACGAAGTCTGAGACTTTTAACGAATTTAATTATGCAGTAGCACTTTTGACACTACCTACTTAATGTGGGGGGGGGGGGAGTGAATCTAGTACAGCACAACAAAATTGGTAGTAACTAGTTCACGGGGTGTGTCAGTAGGTATATTTCATTCTTGTTATATCTTAAAACTTTTATGATATTTATTCTGTTAATATAACTGTCATAAATTATTATTTTTTAACATTTTCATATCAAAAGGAATTAACCTAGTCCCAAGGGGGAGGGGTTCATTCGCCCCCACCCCTCATCGCATCCGTTAAAACCGCCTCTGTCGTATCGTCAACTCGATAAACGCAAATCGTAATGGCACGTTGAAAAATGATGACAGAAAATGAACTGTCTGCATGCAAAGTACTAACGGTTTGTACCTACCCATTTTATTTATCCCGTTATCCTCGATTGCTGCCGAAGTTATAAGTAATATTTGTTTTGCACTCTGTACAGGGATGTTAAAAAGTTGAAGGGGTTCAACCCGTGAGACGTACACCAAAAGCAATGCAGGGATGAGGGAATCCAAACACACTAAATAAGCGTCATTGCGGCAAAAGTGATTTTCTATACTATAACCAAAAATGTTTATAATACAAAAATTTTTATCATTACATTTTCAATACTGCAATTATTACCATAAATTGTACTTCATTGCAACTTAAATACATCAATTGTCAAGTTCTGACAAGAACGAATTAGCTCATATAGTTTTGTTGTTTTTAAATAATAATATAATGAACAAACAAATTAAGCCATAATCTGGTTCCGTCCAAGAAATGCTCAAACTTATGCAACTGAGCATAAAAAAAAAATAAAAACGACAAATGTCATAATATACATAATTATTATACGAAAATTTATATTACTTAAATAATATACGAAATAAAATATATTACGAAACGAAATTCCCCCCTGGGGATGACGCGGAGACTGCAACGGCGGTACGGGAGACTCTACACAGATACTCTATGCACACGAGCCTATATATATATTATATGAAATATAATACAAATATGTATATAATAATAATAATAATAATAATAGTAATATTATATATATATGTATACATATATTATCATACAGCACCGGAGCCACCGCTCACAAACGTTTCCCACTGGGAACTCTGACCGCCGTTGTTATAATGCAGCATTAACGTCCGATTGACAATCCACCGCGACTCCCGTGTATATGACGTGCAGTCTACGTACAATAACATCTCGTCCAGAGACTCGTGTGTGTGTGTGTGTGTGTGTGTGTGTGTGTGTGTTCAAAGAACAACGAACCACAATAACATTATAACGTACCTATATATAATATTATTATAACGTAAACGCGGTATAGCTGGTATATATTATTATATTATGGCGTGTGTGTGCGCGCGCGCGCGCGTATCGTGTTTTACACGCACGTCGGATAAACGGGGACCCCCCGACGGGAGCAGCTCACGGAATTCGTTCGAAAAACACACACACACTTATATGGATAATAATATTGTAATGCGCGCGTCCATTGTTATGTTAAACGCGCGAGGTTGACCGAAAAAAAAATAATAATAATAATAATAATATTCAAATAATATAATATACCGAAAGCGCGTCGCACGTAGCGCCCATATATACCTATAACAGGCGTATGCGACGACGAATATGACTTATGCGATTGCCGTCAGTCGTCCTAACGTGAGAATATAACAATATTATTTTACTAAATATTATGCTTGTGTGAGCGCAAGTGTCACGCGGTGTAGCGACACGTCTCGCATATAAGGTAGGGTCTTGAAAACGGAAAACGACGATCGATTATCGTCAGTAGATTTTTGTGCTCGTTTTTGTTTCGATTAAATGCGTATGGGCTTCTACCTAAATATGTACACACTCTTAAGGCGGACGCTACAATACACATTTTTACTTATTGCACGTGTTTTATCGTTTAAACCGTTTTTATAAACTTAATTTTAAACGATTATAGTATAGTGAAGTGTGCGTTAGCAATAATTATGTTAGGAGAAGTCCCTATAATACAATACGGCCAGTGTCCGGCCAACAGCCGATATGCGTACCTATATATATATAATATATATAAGTTAGAAATATACGTGGAGTCACTGAATGGAGGACTGGAAAGCACGAGCGGCTGATGGAGAAAGCTGGATAATATTGGATGAGTGTGACGGGATGGTCTTATTGATGGCCGACACACCCAATTGAAGAATAAGATATATAATATCAAGTAGGTATATCATAGGTGTAAAGTGTGATTGGTATATTGCATATATTATATATTGGTTTGTTAAAACTGACTCTGTCTGTGTGTTCGGCAATTTCACATTTTTGCCTCGGTGAAAATATTTTTTGTCGAATTAATGAGATGTCTTGCCCAAAACGTGTAAAAAAATGCATTAATAAAAATCAAATATTATGTATTTCAAGAATCTCGGAATCATGTAAATGTAATCTTTACTATTTGTATTAATTATTGAATTTTTCAACGACTTTTTGGGTTCTGTTTTTTTTTTCGCGTTCCATACACGCCGGAGCAGACGGTTTTTTACGAAACACTATTCGATATGCAGCAGAATACATCAGCTGCAGATACGGAACATTGAACCCAGCATTGTCTATTATTTATAACGACGAGACGACCGAGAAAATTGTACCGACACGGATTTTACATACGTAATATTGTCTATTAGACGTATGTATATACATGTACTTACGTGTATATATTATATACATATATATATATATATATGTGTGTGTATGTACAATCGCCGTCCGCCGGAGAATTCAATTTACCCGTAATTCGTGAACACGAGAAAATTCGTCCCGATTATACGTATATAAGTGAATAAATAACGCATTTACTCACGCTGAGCGACGTGCGTGTGAATTTCGCGGCCCAGCAACTACACGTATATTGGTAATATACATACAACATATATATATGTACACATAGTAAGTTGGACAAATTCAATTTATCCGCAAAAACGAGTAAGTACGTTTTGTAACTATATATATGTATATAATTGTTCCTATACGTATATAAGTGAACAACGTTTATCCAGACATAATTTCGTGTGTTTCAAGTTTCAAATGAGCGAAGCAGTCTGTATGATATGTATACATAAATAGGTAGGTATATGTATATGATTTATTATGTACCCACGTGGTTACGTCATATTATAGCGAGGCACAGTGCGCGCAAAGCACATGATATAGGCAGGTAATTAGTATAGGTTAATTGTAATTGGTTCGTGAATGTGTGTGTAAATGGCAATTATTACAATAATGTACATAATGTGTTGTGAATTGTGACGTTATACGTAGCTGATAACCAAATGATATCATCGAATCGCACGAATCATTCGATTGACAACGTTTTGACACAAATTTCCAGCGAGTTTCGATTGTTCACGATGGCGCCGTATATATTGTGCGCTGCAGTGACGCAGCAGAAGATATTGAATTCGATTGTAATATGTAATTGTTTACCGATCGCTTTGATTTCGTACTACGAAAACATTTTATAAAAACAATTTATTCGAAAATGAATCAAAGTGTGTCTACAACGCGTATTAACATAATGTATAGAATATGCAGCAGGCGAGCGCTGGGGAGACGCGAAGACAGTCTTCTTATTTGTTTTTTATTTTTCAATATAATTTATAATGTATAAAATCTATTTTATTATTATATATTATACTGCGCAGTGCTCGACACTCGTCGCAGATTGAAACGCGAATCGTGAATATCTTTTCGACACAATTATCCGCGAACGATTACAAATTAATTCGATTTGAGCCTGCACGAGCTTTCAGTGTACCTACGTTTTTTATTTCATTTTTTATCATCGCACTCGTACTCGTACCCTATATTGTATATATTCTTATTAAATATATATACATATATTCGAACGCGTTATAGGTAAACCGGCTTAAGTTCCTATTTCCGATTCGCTATTGATATCACGCTATAATAAAATACTATTTTTCGCACCTTAAACATTTTTTTTGTTGCGAGTTTGCCAAACGCAATTTTATAATATAATACTATAAAATCATATTATACAGTGGCAATAATATATCGAACCGCTGCAGCGCATGCAGATCTACATAATAATATCCTATGCACCTATATAAGCGGATTGAAGAAATAATATAACGGGCTTACGTATAATTTGTATACCTTATAATAACATATTATCACCCCGTGCGCATACTGCAGAATACAGTGATACGGCGCGATGATGTTTGTCGGGAAAAAGGTCGTCGAAAAAATTGCGTTTGATCGAAAATCTGCGAACCATTGAGTGTATTTTAATAATAATATGTTGTCTTTTATATAATGTGAATTTGCGCTTGTTGTAGAAAGTAGAAACCCGCAAATGCGGTCGGTCGGACCCTGATCCTTAACCTTCATACAATCCGCAGAGGATCCTGTTGCAGCCTTCTCTGCGACCTGGTTCAAAAATATACCGAGTTTTTAATTGTTAGGTTTACAATCTCGTACTATATCAAATTTATATTTTCAACTGAAATTTTATATTCCATGTCAAATATTTTACAAATACTATTGTCAAACGTTCATTGTTTGCATACAGTACAACTATTAATTTATTATTCAAAATGGTTTTAGTCTTTTGTTCGCCTGTAAAATATGCGCGGTGTAATATACACTTGTCATTCAAAGACGTTATGTACAAAAGTATTCAGTTATTGCTGTCTTCGTTGGATATCCAGAAAAAACAGTATTGCCAAATTGGAAAAAGACATTCGTAAAATCTAGTTACTTTTCATTGGGGGAGTCGATAGTTCTGTGTCTTGTTTCAAGAACGAATAACGCTGTCTACTTTAGACTTAACGGCGAGTAAACTAATTACTTTAACAATCACCTATTGGAATTCTAAATTTTTTTTCCCCCAAACACATTCCGGCCCTAAATGGTCGATGGTTCGAGGACCTACGCCGGTTGTACCCCTAACGAATAGTAATATGTATGATTTATGGCACCCGTATGAATAACCAACAATATTTAATAGTCGACACCAGCGCACCTGCAGCAGTATCTACACGTTTTATCATTATATTCTTATATATATATATAAAAAGCGGCGAAAACTAATTTAAAGAAAACAATGCTCGCGCGGTATGTTTGGTTAACCGTGCGGTATATAACAATATTATAGAAAACCGGCAAACCGACGCGTAGGCATATCTAACGATGATGATAATAATAAGGGTTACAAAAACGAGCACATGACGTTTATTATATAATGTAAGTTTTATAATATTGTTTTTAATCTACATATATAATATTATACGTTTTATTATTGTGTTATTATATATTATATTATTATTATTATTATTATTATTATTATGGGTGTGACCTGCAGCGTGCTCGTCTGTATACACAAGTCGGTGGCGCGCGTGTGTATTCCAATCAGTCGCCCAGCATGCGGTTCGGACCGAGTCTCCGGAGTCGGTGTCCGAGCTGGGAAGCGCTTAAGTGATTCAGCAGCGATCGTATATATATATATATATATATAAACACTTACGGCCCGTGAGCACATACAGGTGCACGAGGACCCGATGGTTTTTAATAGAAACTCGCGGGTATGTTTATTTTCTACCGACACTACCCGCGCCGTGCCCTCCGTAGACAATAATATACAATATTATAACGTAGGTCTATACCTATATAACAATATTCTCACACCGAGCCGACACGCGCGTTCATTGTAGTATAAAAAATATCAAATTATTCTGTATGGGCACGTCGATTTCCGGCGACAAATCCGAACCGTCGTGGTTTTACGTATACATACCGATAATATGATGACCGCAGCAGCAACGTCGCACCGGACGCGGAAATCAAATTTCTGGTCGAGTCTACGCGTGTAACGTCGTGTGCGGAGAACGGATAATTCAATAAAATATGTGAAAACATTTTAATAATAATTATGGAGTGAAAAAATTAATAACAAATTGGTCTCGTGCAGCGAGATTGAGTGGAATGTTATTATTTATTAGGTGCCTGCCATTATGATCGACAGTGCCACATTTTTCGAGATTTTGAGCTAAATACGCATTCCGCTAGTTCACGTCGTGATGTCAAAAATACAAACATTTTATTTTAGATTATGCTCTCGCGGCACTTTAAACCGCTTTAACACTCAATTTTATAATTTTTTTGTTCTGTCATAAGGAAATAAATAGTCATTATGAATTTTGTTCCGGTTTCCACTGCGCGGAAGTACGCCGCGGACTTGTTGCATCTAACCTACAGAGTGACTCCCTTTATTAATACTTGGGTACATTTAAATTCTGATTTTCGGAATGTTTTACTTAGGAACCTAATATCCAAATGCTTATTTTTTTTTAATTTTTAATTTATCAAGTCGGACGGATTTTCTAGGATACTTAATTTCCCGACCAGTATAACCAACTCTTCATTATATTGTGTCCCGACTTAACTTTCCCGTGTAATGTATATACCTAACCCGTGAAAAATGTTTGGATTTCATATGGCCAGTATCACGTTGATTTGAGATTTCAGCCGACGAACACAATTACCTATATAGGTCAATGCGCATAATATAATATCAATTTTTCGTTTCACTTATCTGACGTCGTTTGCCCGTTATAATATTTTCATTATTGGTACATATACCAATTACCAATATATGTACCTAGCTGCCGCCGCCGCCCTGTAATTATTATTTTATTTCCTGCGGGTAGAAATCGCATGCACATATACCAGCTATATAACACATCACATCGTCATAATGTATTGTATATTATGTATATTATTATTAAATTAAAATATAATAGTGTGCGAAAAAACGGGTTTGCCGTCGCGAATCCCATAAAAAATACAATACGTTATAACATTCGTTAGATTTCGTCCTCCGGAGATAACTACCGTATAATAACGAGTGTGTAATCCGCATATGTGTGTAGGTATACCATATTATACCAAACAAGATAATATAATATAATATACTTACTCGTACGTGTGTATATATTATAGTATGAAAAAATAAAACACCATTCCGGAGATGATTTTTGATTTACATATTATAATATTATTATATTCAAGTATTTATGTATATATATGTAGATATATATTATATATGTATATATTATACTATTGTGCTCGGTTGACTGTATATACGTGTACGTTATTATTTTAATTTTTGTGATTATATACACACACAAATAAAAAGAAGCTTTAAACTTAAATAAAATATTACACGTTAACGCATTTCGCATCGCCGAATGTAAATATTTATAATAATTGCTGTAATATTCTAATTTATAGTGTTTTATAATATTATAATAATATTATGCTCATATAACAACACCATATTATATATACGGCGTACATGATCGTATACAATACTTATACCTGTATAACGATATGATGTTTGGGCACATAACATTTTGACGTTTACGTTTCGAATGTATATTCTGTTCGTATTTATATATACCCATTTTTTTTGTTATGATTATGGACACAACTGCAGTAGGTACACAATATTGTCTATATATTTATGAGATATATATTTTTTTTTTTTTTTAATTTTGTCTTGCCACGCCCCGCCCCCGGTTTGAAACGTTCGAATATCTGAATGTTATGCATTGTAAAAACAATATTCATAAGACAAAGAGTATTAAAAAAAATAAGACCACTCGTACCCGCAAGCACGTCGAGAAGAAAGTGCCGTCGCGAAATGTCGTGTTTGCACCACGAATACTACTTTTACCGCATTACAGTGTACTTACGACAACCCACGAAGGTATATACTATGTAATTATAATATATTATTTTGTTTATGCGTACACATTATACTTACCGCCGCGGTGGTTGTTTCGATTAATTACGATAAAATAGTCCGATTAGGTTGGTGTACTACGTCTTTAGCGTTAGGACATCGGCAAACCTATATCGTTATATGCGATTACAAAACCTATCTATGTACACTGTGTGCACTGCGACCGCATAACGTTTGTATATATAATATTATGTTAAGTATTGAAGTAAATTATACCGGGTGATTCGTTCAACGTGATTCAGGTTTCAAGTCGTTAAAAAACAGCGTTGTGTTTAAATATTCAAATTTTTAATTATTTTTTAGCCAAACATTTTTCAAGTTTTTTACTTTTTGAATTACAAAATTTAAGTACAATTTCATCTTCGAAATCAGAATATTTTTCTGAGTAGTTTTCCATAAAAATCGAATTTAGGATGAATAGTTTATATATATATGGGTTATAAGTATGTATAAAGTTTAGATGACCAGAGTATAGCGGACCAACATTTTGAGTAGTAACCAATAAACCACTCATCAGAACTATAAATAGGTTGAACCCTACTTGAAACTCATAAACTACTAGTCCTAAGTTTGGAAACATTTTATCGCTTATCCAGCCCAAAATCATATTTATGTAAAAACTTCAAAATATTTAGGATAAAAAATATTAAAAAATATATACAATATGTATTCTACAAATTTACTTTTGAAACGACCGTAGAAACCATGTAAATTTTTTTTATTTGTAAACATGTTTACTTTTTGAAATAACGAGTGGTAAAACAATCACCCGGTATACAGTAATATATTATACGGATGAGACCTCTTTGCGGGTGCACGTTTTTTTTTTCGCTATTTTTTTCGCTCGGCGTCTTATAATTACCGAGGATATATATTATACGGGTAGTCAGCACTCTGGCTGCAGATAGGTATTCCCATTTTATATTTGTACGTACACAACCTATATATATATATATATTATATTACATACACGTGTTACACATGATAATATTATACGTATAATTTTTTTCCATTCTTATCTCGAACAGTTACACGACGACGACCGCGACGAGCCGTCCCATAATTTCATTACCGGCGAGTACGCGTACGCCTAATTGATTTTACCGAACCGAACGGCGCTCCGTCGTCCCCACCACCCTTATATGTATACCCAGGTTTATATACCTACGTAAAATAATATAATATATATCGCGTACACGGCGTGCACGTCTCGGTCCGCGTCTTTTGTACCTGCCTCGTATTACGCACGCCGGAGGTATTCGCCCTTTTAGCATAATGCGACGCGAACAACAAACCAATTTGCGTTATCGCATTTTATTGTTGCGTCGAGTGCTTTGTAAAATATCATATTATTATATTATGCACACACGTACTACATAATATACACGCAGACACACGTGACATTATGTAGGTAAGTAATAATATTATAAATATCTAATGCAGAAAAACGCGTATAGACCCGCGGCGGCGAGTACCTACGTAATATTATTATTATTATTATTATTATATTATACAATGGAAGTGCGGCGGCGGCGGTCGTGTTTATTTTATAGGATCGGGCAAGTGAAATTAATTATTATTAGACGACCGACCCACCGGCAGGTACCTATGTTGCCAACGATAAAACAATATCGTGTCGCGTGTACTTACATTTTAAAATTCCGCCGTTAAAAGCCCGTAAGTAAGCGCCAAGCGCCGAGTTTCTACTTTTCACGAGCTAGTGCTGGGATGCGATTGTTTTGATACTCGTTTTTAAAAACTTTAAACGGATGTCAGCGCGTTATCAAGAGGACGTCAAGTGTTGTCTCCGTCTTGCGCACGTACGACATGGACAAAACGCGTGTACGCAGTCTGGGTAAAACTCTCTCAAAACTTTGCTTCTGTAGTACAAATACCTATTATGAAATTGAATTGTGACAATATTTGTGAGGGCTAGTCGCTGCGTTTTTTCCAAAATTCCCTATATAACGTTCATCATATAGTTTAGAAAAAGCAACAATTTCAACAGTTTTTAAATGACATATAACTCTTAAAAATTAAAAATTTTTTTTAAAAACTCGCGGTCTTGCTCTCCGAAATATTGGCAATTTTTAATTTTGTTATAGGTCTTTCTAACACCAAAATTGAGCTAATTTCACTCAGACTGCGCGTTTTGCAGTCTAAGTCGTACGTGTGAAAGACGGAGAAAACACATGCGGGTGTGACTTTATCTTAATAATTGTTTACTCTCTCTGACAGACGCGTGACATGGCGATGTCATATTTGTCTTGAGCAAAATTCAAAGTGTTGTTAATTTTAGAATTAGGGTGCGAACATGACCTTAAAATCAAAACTATTATTATCAATCGCAAATTTAAAATAGTTTTTCGATGGTATAGGTATTTTTAAATTGTAACATTTCATACATTATTTAACGCGCATGAAAGTAGGCGCGCACAACACATTTAAAAACCGAAATTTGAACAAATTCGGTTTTGCGTATACTTGAAGCAGGCACGCTTCAATCACCTGCCTCGTTCTGTGACTCGTTTATCTTACAGAAAATTGTTTTTTTCCCGTCGATGTATATAACTAATTTAAACTTATATGCCCAAACGTCGTACATACCTATATAGATATGGGGCGCTTAGGGTTTCCGACTGCGTGCGTGTCAAGAAACATCTGTCCACGGTGTGACGGAGGTACTCTCTGTTATCGGGGTGACGCATCTCCGGAAAATCATCCCGGCGTGGGCGAAAGGATTATACGAAGGTATTTTCAATAGTAACGTGTGTACATAGAAACTGTTTGTGTTGCTGCTGCGGGTAAGCACCTATATAATACATGACGTATATATCTATACACCTAACCTCGTGTTATATATTATAAGACGTGCCTATAATAATATAATATAAACGGTTTTTCGAACGCCGATCCAGACGACTGATGTCTGCGGCGATGGGATCGGTTCGAGAGCGCGTCAGAGAAGAGATCGACTTCTGCGGCGGCGGCGTGCCCACAACGGGAGATGGTTTTCATTCAACCCGGAGATTACGGACGAGGTACCCATATACGTTTATTATATTATATTACGTATATACATTTATTACAATATTATCTTACGACGAGGAACCTAACCGGCGACGAGCGCGTATACCTGTGCCGCGGGACGAGAGAGGGTTAATATCGCCTCGCCACCCCGCGCCCCTATAATACGCATCTGATATTATTATATATATATCATTATAATGCGTATGCCCTCGATCGTATCGGCCATTATATTATTATCGTCTCTCGTCCGTCGCATATTACGTGCACATAGGTACTTACTCCGCGATGTGTGTGTGTATACGACACCTCGACGTGTTCGGCGGGCAGACGTCGTCGTCGTCTTCGTCGATTGATTTCCCTTCGTTTTACAAACAGGTTTCGAAGAGTCGTCGTCGCGGGCTTGTCATGTGGGTCGGTCATCCCGTAGATAGTCGGAAAGTCTCTCGCGGGAAATCTTCGAGTCGCGACCCGCCCGACCGTATATGGCTGGTATATACTATATCTATAAGTATATAGATATATACGAGCAATCTGGTGCACCCGATCTAAAATGTACGACCATATTGGGAGGGGTTGTCAGTCCAGATATCGACTTTACGATTTTCACAAATTTTTGTATTTTATCGATTACTATTGGTTGATATTCGGAATAAAAAAGATATCGACTTTTTTTTATCATTTTTATCTCCAACAATATCGGATACCGCCGACAAACCGACGAAAAATTGTTTACTCTTTTTTTTAATATTTCTTAATACTTTTCTTGTTTATGAACGTATTGAGTGTTTGCTATATGTCAAAAGTATATACCAGTAACTGCAGTAAGTATATGCGTAGATATCATTCAAACGAACTACAGCGGACATTCGTATATTATTTTTTGACGTAGCGATGAAGGATTGTGTTTGTGATGTACCTATAAATAATATAAGCTATAAAATATGTGTGACTTGATTATTGGTTTCGGCGAGAAAATCTATTCGGCTTAATCCGAAAAGTCTCGACTTGATAAAAGTCACAAATATGTCATTGTTATTTACGGTATACGAATAATATAACAATAAAACGGTCCGTATTCGTGTGCAAACAAATATTTTTTATTCGTTATTTTCAATCAAATCATTTTACATCCCGAGGAGAGTAATATAACTCGTACTGTTGGTTTTACTGCTTTGTGGTGCCGAAATTATGATTGTTATTTTTTTACACTTTCTCAGTTCACACAGTGTCTGTTTGTGATTGAATATTTTCGAGGAAAAGACTTACATTATTGGGTATTTCACTTTGATTGAATTTCAGATGGATCAAAATTACAATTACCTTCATACAGACTTTCAAATTGTTCGGTAGGTGTATCTACTTTTTATTTAAACTGTGTACAGCGTAAAATGTATATACTATATTAAAATATGTATGTATTATTATACTGTATTATGATGACCATTATTAATATTTAATTCATTTGAATAAAGAGCTAAATATTTTGTATGCTTAACTTAGATATAAAATATATTTTGTTTGACTAGTTTTATCATGAATTAACACAGCTGTTATTATTTGTAAATTTTTTTTTTTGATTTTAAGACGTCAACGCTAAACCCAATACATTTTTGTAGCTTTTCAACCATAATTATACTACCGGAAAAAAAAATATATTTTAACATTAAACCAATATTCTTATCTTAGTAAATATTTGCTATTATATTTTAATAAAATTGTGCAGCTGCTGTATAATAATATGACAGTGTGTCTTAACTTATGGGTCGTGACCCAATTTCTGTCAGCTAAATTATATTTGTGGGTCACAAACATATAAAATGATCTGAAAATTGAATTTATTATATTATAGTTATACTATTATCTATTATAATAAAACAAAACAATTAGAATTTCTATATGGTTCACATGGCAGAAGGGTCTAATAGTGGGTCGCCATGTCGAAAACTTGAGAAACACTGTTATATTATATTCTCGGTTCATACGATTTGTACATTGTAACTCGAGTCATGCGGATACTTCACTCTAGGGTTTAGTTCTATTTTAAAGAATATTACCTAAGTACATTTTAAATATTACCACATCGCAATAAATTTCTTTACATAACAATAAATCTACTTATGTCATATAAGTACAGTACATTTTCACAATTTAAAGCACATAATATTATATTATTGTAACGTCATTATCGGGGTGAACGCGAGTTCAATATATAAACACTGTCCCGTTAAGGTGGCTGACCTTTTAAATTCGTTCAGTCGTATATAGAGGAGCATAGAAGATGCACTAAGTGTGAATAAATGTATAAAAGCAAATCCAAATAAGATACAACTATAACTCGAAACAAAATTATTCTTTCGATAACAAAGAAAACTTTTTTACATATCAAAACAAACTCTCTACTCAGATGTTCAATTGAGTACAGTAAAACTATTATAGATACTGTAGGTACTCATAAGTCGTACACACTAAACCACAACCCACTCTTCGATCAACCAAATATTATAGCGAAAAAATTAACCAATAATCAATGGCCAGTAATCCTTTCTTGAATACGGATAAAGAAATGATGTCGCGACCTACTGCCCTGTAGGTGCATGGAGTACCTATCGTCAGTAAAGACGGTTTCTCCCCTCGAGTCACCAAGCTAAAAATACTAAATTTTTTCATTTATGCTTATTATAGCTATTACACATATTTCGTATGATAAAATATGACTTATAATATAAAGCTTATTTTTTAGCAGGTATAGGTACCTATATCAAAAAAATAAAACAAGACTAACTAAAGAAATTCCACTCAAACGGCGAGATATTGATGCGTATACCTATGTGGCGCATTGTCTCTTATTCGTGGGGCACCCCGATAAAAAAAAAAAATAATTGTTTCCAACTAGAATTTTTACGAATTTCACAGAGGTTTTGGCCGGTATGCCGGCCACCGCTGATGTGGTCAGCAGCCCCCGCAAAATACGCCTCCGCAGATTTCGGCAAAAAATATTAATGGATTACGATAATTCATACTGAATTCCACAGTACGGTCGAAGCGGCTCTCGAGTGAAATGTACGATATCATATACGCTTCAACGGTTTTTATAAAATGTTAAGTTAGCCGTGCGTGCATGTACAGCTTTACGCGAATAGTCCTTAATTGGCGTTTGAGGAGAACTGCGACGTTTTTCTCTTGTACGCATGCGATGTGTGTGTGCGTTTTTCAGTGATTTATGTTATTGTGTCGGTATAATAGCATGTTCTGCATATTGTACAATATAATATTATAATATGTTTAGTATTATTTCAGAGTCATGTAGGTATATGACCGTTTACAGAATATTATATTGTAACCTTTTTATGTTTTTTTTTTTGTCCTCATATCAAACACCACAAATTCGTAAAATAGTAATAACATAACCTACATAAAAACGTTTTGTTTCACCATAGTTTATTTATTTTTTTTTTAAACTCCTTTTCGAAGTTTTCGAGAAACACTCCGTGTATTTAATTTACATCGAAAACACATTTACAATTGTTTTCAGATAACAAAAAGGTCAATTTCGAGGATTATTTAACTTGTGTTTTTAGATTGGTTATTGTTTGTTATCTTGTAAACGGTCTCTGGGTACACGGCGTATCCGTAAACCAGTTTGTTACCGTGTTTGTTTGTTTAAGGTTAACCCTTTTGCCGCAGTAATAAGCCGTCGTCTAAACGGCGGGAACCCTTAATTTCATTTCACGAGGCAGCAGCTGCTCCCGGTATAGGTTAAACTACATACCTACTAATTTCAAGCGTGCGTGGGCACGTAACCCATTTCCGATGGGATGTTATCATCGTTTGGAGAAAAAAAACCGTCTGCCCGACAACCACGGCTCGGCACACTGTATAATATAATGTATATCAATATCGTGAAAATGTGTATTATTATTATTATTATTATTATTGTTATTGTCGTCGCTGTCGGATGCGATGGGAAATCCGAGAAATCTTTTTCCGCAGACAGCGCAGCAGACGATTGAAATGCGAGCGACGACTCCTGCAGCTCTCTCGGACGGACGTCGCGGACTTCTGCGGCAGCTCATTTGAATATCGAAAAGTCATTCATGTCCACTACCGCGTACATTATGCACATTACGCATACTGCAGCGCGTGCACAGCACATGCGCATAATATGTATAATATTGTATATGTATTATAAATTATAATAATATATTTTATAATAATAATAACAATAATATATTATATACTCGGGCGGTCGGGGCCGGTGCATCTGTGTTCTGCTGTTTGTTCGGCCATAATATAAAATATTATATATACGCACAACTATAGGTAGGTACTAGGCACAACTACAGCCGCGTTCGGTATTTCTGTCCGAGAGTTTTGATTATACGCATCGATAATAAGGCTGCAGCAACGCGGAGCATATTATAATATATATATATATAGTGGTGGCAGCAGCAGGAGCACCAGCAATAATAATAATAATTGAGGAACCAATCCTTCTTTGGTCAAGTTCAGGGAAAACGAGTCCATTCGATATACATATAATATAATATATACATATGTGTTCGGCCGCGGACGACCAATAGTTTGATTTTTTTTATTATTATTATTATTATTACTATTATTCCCAGACAACGGCCGAACAATACGTTGCATTTACATTCGAAACATAATTCAGTGACGAGTTTGGGACGTATATTATTATAATAATACGCATACGGACAGCCGGCCGGGCACGGTCAAGCTTGCGTATATTATAATCTCCATACCTACTTATAATACTCGCTCGTCGCTTTAATAATAATAATATATAATATGCGTTTGCAATATTATTATACGCGCGCCCGTCATCCGTCCGTCCACCTGCAGAAGTCTCCGGCTCTTTTATAATTGGGGCTAAAACGCGGCGGCAAATGACTCCGCGGCGTCCTAAGTCTTTCGGGACCAGTCGGGGACCTATCGATTCCGCCAATGTAGCATCGATTCCGCCAGTATCGACTCCGCCAGTTCAGGTAGTCTAAAAACAACCTATCGATTCCGCCACCAACCAATTTTTACCTCGACCAGGCAACTGCTGCTGTCAACCCGTTTTTGTTATAATAATAATAATATATTTAAAAAATTTAAATATAAATTAATTTAGTCAAATATAGTTTTAAGTTATACAATGATATGTTTATAGTATAATGGATGCCAAACTAAGGCAATGTGAATTAATATAATATAAAATAATACAATATAGTTAAATAAATAAAATGTTACAATAATGATAATATAGGTTTTTACAAATTAAGTCAATATTTAATTTTACTATAAATTAATTTAGTCAAATATAGTTTTAAGTTTTACAATGTTATTTTTTATAATGGGATGATGCCAAACTAATGAAATGTGAATTAATATAATATAAAATAATACAATATAGTTAAATAAATAAAATGTTACAATAATGATAATATAGGTTTTTACAAATTAACTCAATATTTAATTTTACTATAAATTAATTTAGTCAAATATAGTTTTAAGTTTTACAATGTTATTTTTTATAATGGGATGATGCCAAACTAATGAAATGTGAGCGGTTAATTTTTTTAGCCTCATAATCTTTTAATAAATCTTCGATTTTTTTTTTTGATGAATATATTTTGTGTTCTTACTAATTTTTGTTTTGTGAGTTGACCTGAGAATAATGTACGTATCTGTTTGGATCCTTGTGTTTAAGACGTGTATAAATAAAAAAATGTTTGGGTGTGATTTTGTAAACAAAGAATTGAGTTTTGCATGGAAAGATTCACAACTATTTGTGGTTCGCTCAGAACTAATGGAGAAAGAGGCCCAAACATTGGGTGGAAATCTCGAAAACTCGTCAATGTAGTTTTCAGTTAAATAATCACAAAATGTTAACATTTTTGGATCATTAGGGCAGTGTGCCATAAACTCTTCTATAAAACAATCAGAAACTTCTTCTGGGCTTAAAAAAGAAAGTCCGAATATTTTTCTTAACCAGATTCCGGACTCACAGTTTTTATTTGGACAATACTATTAGTCGTTTTTCGTATCATTACGCGTATACAAGTTAGATTATCATCAATTAGCGATAACATTTTTATACAGGTATTTCATATAATATTTATAATATAACTATGTAAGTAAAATAAAACTAAAATGTTCGGGAAGATTATTTTTTCCCTGGCGGAATCGATAGGTCGTTTTTAAACTACCTGCACTGGCGGAATCGATGCTGGCGGAATCGATAAACCTTATACCCAAGTATAAAAAGGTCTGGCGGAATCGATGAAACCCCGACCAGTCGACGTTTTACGTACATACCTAACCATTATGTAGGTAATGACAATATCGGCCGTAACGCGTTTGGTCACAAAACGATATTTTTACCTGACATCGGGAGAACGATTGGGAACACACGTTTAGGTACACTTTTTTAGGGGTTTCCCGAGTGCGTCCCGAAATGACACTTTTTTAATGTTCCTAGTGCGTCCAGAATAAGGTATCATCCGAGTGCGTCCCAAGAAAAAAAGGTCATATTTTTTACATAGCCTGAGTGCGTCCCAGTTCATTTAGAATCGAGGGGAAGTAATGCTAAGGGGAAATAATGCTAACATGCCCCCCCCCCTCTGGTCCTCAATACCACAAAAAAAAAAATTCATATAGAATTACCCAGGGTGCACCACGAGGAGGTGAACTGGCTTACACCCCAAAAATATTATTTTTACTATTATTATTATTATTTATTTATTTAAGCTTACACCGTTAAGTTTAGGTGAGCATACAATTTATTAAAAAATGTTTTGTTATTATTACCTATATATTTATATAGGCTGGTGTTTAAATGCCATTCTTTTGACAAAATCGAACCTTGATATTTTATTATTTTTAAATTGTTTTATATTGTCTTCGATGTATGTAATTTTCTTGCATGTACTTCCTTTTGGTTTTTTTGTTGTTTGTGTGGCCGTTCGGATTGCTATTTTAGTATCAATTTGAATTTTTTTTAATATTTCCAAAAATGTATATATATCTGGGTGATGTGTATAAAATAATGAGTTGTACTTGGAATGAAAGCTTTCACAGGCATTTGTTGTTCTTTCAGAACTACTATTCATTTCGGCCCACATGGAAATAGGAAATTTTGCTCCAGAATCTATATAATTTTCTATAATATAATCCATAAATTCGTTGAGTTTTTCGTGTTTTGGCATTATAGATATAAAATCTTCAATAATACAGTTTTCTACATCTTCTTGATTCAATAATGGTAAACCAAATATATTTTTCAAATATAAACCTATTTCCGTTTTGTCGCGATAATCTTTACTCAACCCCAAATTTTGAATGTGACGCCACCATGCTTGCCCCAAATGGAAACGACATCCTTTTATAATTATAGTTGGCCAAACTTTTAATGCGCCAAGATGAATAGATAATTCAAAATCCGCAAATATATATAGGGGAGAACAACATAAATTTAATTTAAAACATTCAGCTTTTAATATATTGAAACATTTTGCATATGATTCGCATTCTTTATTATTAAGTAAAAAATACACTAAAGGTATGTAATGACCATTAATCAAGCCGTGTATTGTAAATAATTGTAAAAAAAATTTAGTACAATACTTAAATGTACCATCTACATATATAGTCTTAACAGTACTTAAAGTATTTAAATTTTTTTCACATGAAAACATTACTATATTTTGATTACTGTCATTTACCATGAGAAATTGTTCGTCGTCATAAGTTTTGATTTCTAACGAATCCAATACTTCATGTACATTTTGAATATTACATGGTCTTGCTGGTAGTTTTGATCGTCTTGCCAAATATATACTTTTGCGAAAGCAATTCATATCAGTTGTATTTAATGTATCTGTGTTAATTTTCTTAAGTTCATGATGTATTAATTTAAGTGGCCGTTCACAAATTTCATCCTGTGCTTTTCTTTTTAATGAATTACGAATAACTTGTCTTACCATAATGTCTTGTACGTCTTTTTCGTGGTTATGATCTAATTTATTCTCTATAACAGTATCTCCATTTTCATCGGTTTTAAAATATGCTTTACACTTTTTGTTTGTACAATTCCATCGTCTAACATTATTATTTAATATTTTATGAAATCTTAATTTATACCCTTCAATAATTTTTATTTCCTTACCGTGTTGGCTTAGCATGTTTTCGGGCAATGACATTTTGAAAATTTGCAAATTGACAATTTGTATTATATAATATTACGGCACTACTTCGCACACAATTTCACTATACCACTTATTGACCGTAACTGAGTAAATTTTAACTTGTAATCGAGCAAAATTATTATCAGAGCTAAAATTAATTTCTCCACCGTTTCCAGTGTTTTACAGTCATAAATGTACAAATGAAAGTATTATAGTTGTACATTTTAACCACCATATCGATCGTCAAACATGTAGGTATCTTAAAAGTCCGATTATTTTATCTTAATTAGATACCTATAGCAGCTGTGGACCGAGGACGCACTCGGGTTATTCATCATAATTTGTCGATAAGACGGCGGACGCACTCGGGCACTGTAATATAATTTGTCGATAAGACTGCGGACGCACTCGGGCTATAAAAAAGGTAAAAATTAAAAACGGGACGCACTCGGGATATCCCCTTTTTCAGACCCCGAAAATCAATACAACGTTTGGGTAACATAATATTTTTAAAATAATACCATGTTTGGGTACCAACGTTTAGGTGCACATTTTTTGCTATTAATATTTTATTTATTTTAATTCGTCATATAATATTAAAATATTTGGTCATTCATTACAAAAATGCTATTAAAATCTCATTTTATATTTTATTTACTTATCTATATTTATTTTTTTTACCGACAAAAAGTGAGTCGATGTCATATAAATAATCATATACGATAACAAGTACATGTATTACGTATACGTTCCTAGTCACATAAACTACGATAATAATCATAGAGTACCTAATCAAAATAATATAAGTAATTGATATTAATTGGAGATAAAGTAAACGAGTATACCACTATTGTAGATCACGTGTTTATAAAGTGTACCCAAACGTGTCTTGTGTAATATGTGTATTGTGTACCCAAACGTTCTCTGATTTACCAGGTAAAAATAAAAAATACCTTTTATTTTATGTGTCCATACGTTGTGTCTTTTTTGTACCCAAACGTGTTGGCTTTTGGGTCAATGAGACCCACAATATCATCGTGTGTACGCAGAAATCGGCATTTCGTTAGGTGGTCATCGAGTCGCGCTTATAAAAATGGTGACTTTATACACTCTAACACTCTACGCGTATCAATTGTGTCGTCCATATTGGTATATTTGTCGTGTGTAGCTCTATTCGATCACGTCATTATCTATTGGCATGATGTATATAATTATTGTATATCAAAAAGAAAACCGCTCGGCCAATTATAACGCCGGGATCTTAACGCACGGCGACGATGGTTACAATGTTTTATGGTGTGCGATTGAAGGCACCGTTAAATATACAAAATAATATGCAGTGGCGAAACAAAAATGTCGCCCGAGATCGATTCGACGTCGTCCGTCACCGAATTATTATTAATAAAATATACACCGTGACAGCGTGTCCTATCGCGGACGAACACGCGGTAGGTAAACATTATGCGTTATACATCACTATACCGTCGTTGACGCGTCACATTTGCAACACCTAAATACGAAAATGGGTTTATTGGGGTCAGGACGCCTGCACGTCATAATATTATGTAGAAACATCGATAAGCGACATTTATATATTACAATATTATTATATTTTTATGTGAGTGATATTTCCAAAGTCCTCGTCGAACGGCCGAGTTGGTATACGTTATAGGCGTGCGCGTAGTGTGTAATCTGGATTCATATTTGCGAGCTGGAACTTTTTTTTGAAAATAGATTTTAAAACGCTTTCGGCGTAGGCATATGATATGGGTGAAGAGATTTATCAAAAACTAAAACATGTTTCACTGTGCACTCGCTTTGTATTTCAGTGTAATTTTATTTTGCTTTTTGTTCTTACAGTTACAATCTTATAGGTCAAATACTATGGATATTATAGACGGAGCCATGTCCCTATAATTTTAAGTGCGTACGAGTTTGATTGTTTGCTGTTGGTCGCTGATTGTTATTAGTCACCCTCGCGCGTTTTTAAAAAAATACAAATTAAATACTATTATATTATGTATTTAAATTAAATGACACACATGTTATATTGTATTTATTGATTTTAATAAAAAAAAATATATAACTATTTGTAAAATTAGATACATATTTGATAAATATGGCTTACTTCGATCATGCACCTATAATTTTTACAGATAGGTACCTACCATATTATATTTTATTTTTAAATATCATCCGAATTTATTCGTATTGCATATACTATAACTCAGTTAATTACTTATTATGTACCTACATCTGATGAGACGTTTATTAACATTCCTCGGGTTTTAATTATTTGTTAGTTATCATCTATTTGAATTGATATGATATTATGATCAAGGACTAAGGTTTGATATGGACTGGAAACTAGCAGTTTATTGGTGGCACCAAATTTGCGTACAAGATACAAGGCCGGTGAAGGGGGGAGTGTCGCAATGAGCATCAACAATTGCGAACAATTATGATTTGCTGATACAACTGAAATGCGTGATTACTGATTTGACAATTACAATTTTACTATACTTGACAATTAGACATAAATTTTTGACAATCGTCGTAGTCAATTATTACGGCTGATTATATAACACAATATTATAATTTATAGTTGAATTACGAGATCTACGATCGTGTAGATTTTTGATATACCTAAAGCTTAAATACATTTCCTGGATTTGAAATATATTACATATATCTAATTTAATGGTAATGAACACATGTGCATATAGGTACTCTACATTATAATTTACACCACAATGTCATAATGCTAAAGACTCATATCCATATTTTATTAATATAAATTAATACATGGCATATGTATTGAAATGTATTTTAATGTTATAGAAAAATGAACAAATATCGTTTTCAGTTGGATAAAAAATAATCTATATATATATCTTGATTAGAGAAGAAAATCATAATAGTCTGTACAACTACCAGTATCCAAAACAGTTTTGGGCAGTGACCTAAATTCAGTATTTTGTCGGGATACATTATATATTTTATAATATAAAAAGATTGTAAGACATTTAAAATGTTAAAACAAATCGTATTTACTAGAGAGTAAAATAGAAGTTGTTTTTTCTGTAGAAACCCGTAAAAAATAACGTTGAAAATAATAGAGATATTTGAGTTTTTTACGATAAAAAACATGTATCGTAGTGACACTAACCGCAACGCTCCAAAAGAAAAGCGTTGTGCTACTGCAGTATAGCGTCACTACGACACAATCGTGCGCCAACCCCGACCTGCTTTTTTACGGACACTTTAACGTAGCCCGCGCTCCATAGATTTCCGATAATTATACACAGTAAACCTAATGACGACGAGAATATAATATTGAACATCAACGAGGTCATTATTATTAATACTATTATTATTATTATTATTTTCGTATAATTATTATTTATTTTCATCAGACGCTTTTATATGTCAAGTATATCAAACGACGCGTCTCGTCGAATCAAGTAGGTATTTTATATTGCTTTTGGCAATTACGGGATATTTATAAAAATTTTAAGTAGGTATTAAATTTGTTTTATTTTTTTATAAATATCGTTAATTGACGGTATATTAAATGCGCGCAGTAAATTCAATTCCTTTTCTCGGCGTGGGACGCCACTAAACACCTGTAATGACTTCCTATCTGTGCGGAGACCAATGATAATTGGGTGCATGTATATTCTTCGATAAATGCTGTTTTATAATAGAAAAATAAACCGGGATACCGTTTTATACGAACGACGTCTAAAGAAATTGGTGTTATGTAATATTGCACTATACATGGAACCGGTCCGGGGAGATAAATTTTACAACTTATATTATAACTTATAACTTATAGCTTATAACTTATAAGTACGTCCGCCGCCCTTAATGTATTATTTTATAAAAATAACGTGCGTATAAGTTTCAAGGTAACAAAATATAATACGATATAGTGGAGTTAATGCCATTTCGAACGGATTTTGCCTTATCGATACGGATTTTACGATCTGCAGTTCGTTATAAAATTTTCAAAAAAAAAAAAAACATGCGTTCTATCATTGATTTTATAATATACTTGTATATTATAAAATCAATGGTTCTATGATAATATACATCATTTAAGACGACTACAACTAGTCGCATTTATATGGTTATGGCTGATATTGGTAATACCGTGGTATAGGAACTCGTCGGTCGAGTACCTACTGCAGTGTCTTGAATTCAGCGGTCGGACAATGTACAATAATATATAGGTTACCTGGGGACGAACCGAAATGGAGTGACCCACTGAGCAACGGTATTAGACTTTCAGTCGACACTCGGTAAATTTATTCGACACGTTTAAACGATTCGTCTATTTTAAAGACGCGTCTAAGCTCGCGTACGCATCCCCCATTAAATTTTTTTCCGGTCGTACTGTCTGTTCGACGATGAGTTGGCGATATATCAGCTGATGTGGCCAATGCCGCTACGGGTTTTTATTCAGTAAAATAAAATTAGAAATTGTGATTCAATGTATGAAATCGTCTGAGACCTTCTCGAAACACTCGTACGCGTCCATATTATTATAATATATAGGCAGGCACACCTACGCTAAACACACACAGACGAGTTCGATTTATCCAGTCGCTCGTCATACTATATATACGCGCTCGCCCGTAAACGTAATGCAGGTGAATAATAATAATACGATTTAATATAAAATTATTATCATACCTACTTTATATTATGCGCGGAGTGCGGTCTCGAAAAGTCGACATCGCGCGAAGAGTTTCGGAGAATAACTCTCATCCTTATATTGTTTATTGTCATATTGTACACACACACACACACATTTTAATATTATCGTATTATATTTGTATTACGCTTTTACACTGTGTACCCACTTATTGTTGTGGACCGATGTGCTCCGCAGAGGTCGGTCGTGAAACGGTGAGAAAAACGGACGGGCCGGACAAGGTATGCGAAGACGTACAGTACGGTCCACGAAAACGTGCGGGTGACCGCTGCGCGCCTCGTGGCAATTTTGCGTCGGTGGTTGGTAAACTATTTCCCGCTAAATTTTGAAATTAATCGTGTACACACATATATGTACATTGTACAATGCGTATATTTTTTTTTATAAAATGTATATAATTGTACTCAATTAAAAAAAAATTACCGTACATAAATTTGATAACTGCTATTTTATAATTAATAATATAAAAAAAATCAAATAAATAAAAAAAAATATTATAAAAAATTGTTAATCGTCGTTTTCTTCGTCGCTACTACAGCTGCTGTCGTCGGAGTCAATTGTCATAATTATAGGTTCCATTATATGATCTCTGAAACCTTCTTTTGCATAATCTTCCTCTTGAAGTTTTTCTGCATGTCTTACACATCTTTCCCAATTACTTTGAGTGACAGCATCTATGGCTTCGTGCATAAGTCTTTCAACATTGGCTATTTTGAATGTGGTGTTTTTGGAAGCCACCTCTCCTTTCACTTGAGCCCAAATCAACTCTATCGGGTTGTATTGACAGTGATAAGGTGGAAGTCGAACTACTTCATGTCCCATTTGAAATGCCGTCTCGTCTAACTGGTAGCGTTTCTCTCGTGGTCTTGCCATTTTGATCTTCTCTCTGAGCTCAGCCAAAGTTTCACACAGGGAAAACTCTATACCTTTTTCTGTCAGCCATTTTTGAACATCGGCCTTTTTCGTACTTGATTTTGGTACATTCTCCACTAAAACGCTATGATATGGAGCATTATCCATAACGATGACACATGGCTCTTCTAACAATTGTAACATATTTATAAACCAATCATGGAATATTTGACTATTCATTTGTGAATGGTAGTCGCCGTCATTTTTACTTCTAAAAATTAATTTAGAGCCAGAAATGAAACCAAATTTAGCTGCTCCAGCATGGCATACTATAAGGCGACCACCCTTACCAATAGGCACTCTAAATCCTTCACGATCCAATTCATTTTGCCAAATATGATTTCTCGAGTGGTTTTGATTCACCCAAGTTTCATCAAGATAAATAACAGGTCTAGTGTCACCGCTCGAACGTAGAGTACACATTTTCCTTAAAAATGTGTTTCGAAGCGCCACAATATCGTTCCGTTCCATTAAAAATTTCCGACCGTTGCTACACTTTTTATATTTAAAGTGTAAGGATTGCAGAATTCTTTTCACGGATGTTTTAGATCCTTCAAAATTAATTTTTGTCTTCAAAGCTTCACATATCTTTCCAGAAGTTGGATATTCACCTACAATGATAATTTTTATTTATTATTTCATTTTTATTTATTTATTTATTTATATTTCATTATTATTTAAACTGTAAAATACAGAGTGTTAATCAATACCATAGCTTTTTACAACATTATAATTAAAAAATATTAATTATGTAAATAAATATACATACATAATATTATTATATTAACCCTTTGTCGACCGACGGTACTTTTGAGTACCACATTACAAATAAATGTATATTAAATAATACGATGCATTTATCTTTACTGTGACCCGTTGGTACGCACAAGTACCTCTTTAGCTACAAGAAAATAATAAAACTTTGATCCAAATTTAGAAATAATTTTATTTCTAAGTCTGGTCAACAAAGGGTTAAACATATTTATATTTTTCAAATTGAAGTGTAGGTAGTGAGAAATTTTGACTTTTGACCCCCCAAAGTACCAACTAGATTCACTTTCCTATCAGAAAAGTTACATTGAAGAAAATCCAAGCACTTTTACTGTCCTAAAAGGTGATGACAGACACAAAAAAAAATTTAAAAATTTAAAAAAATTTAAAAAAAATAAAAAAAAAACAAATCATTTTGATGCGTATATTAAAAAAAAATTTTCAAATATAAGCTATAGTTAATAGTTGTAATTTATTGACTTATTAGAGAGAAAGTAAATAAAAATTTAAATATTACAAAAATGAGTTAGTTACCTTTATCGTAAAATTCATGGACACATCTTCGGACTACATCGGCGTTGAAATCATCGATATCAGTAATATTCTTTTTCCTATAATATGTTTTTCTCGGCGATTTGAATAAAGTTTTTGCACACGTGACGTTTTCATTTTCAGATTTTTTTGATTCCGCGAAAATTTTTTGAACAGTTCGTTCGCTGACTCCACACGCTTCTGCAGTAATGAGCTGAGTTTTTTTAAAAAACTCTGTTGATAAATTTTCCATAGAAGACAGTTTTTTGAAAAAAGTATACACGCGAAAAATCACTTGTTTACTTTGGCTATGAATATCATTGTGTGTACAAGAAGCCATTTTTAAAACGTGAGATTAAAAATTGCGAAAATCAATACACTTTTCATTAAATATCAAAACTAATGACTAGGGAGCACCAAACGCACGTGGAGTCGATACAAGACAGAGATACGTTTGCTATAGCTGTTAAATGCTTCAGGGTTTCAAGCCACTAGTCCCCACTATTATATCTAAATTCCAATTTCAAAATGTACGGATGTGCTATGCTATTGTTAAATAGCACATGGGGTGCCGGACACCGGTTGCAGTTCATTCAATATAAAGGGATGTTCCTACATATAAAACATTTGGTTGCCTCACCGGTATTGCAGCCGCGCCGGCTGCAACACCAGCAGTTGGCACAGATCATATGTTGAGGTACACTGGCTTTCAGAGAAATCGCCACGAGGCGCGCAGCGGTCACCCGCACGTTTTCGTGGACCGTACTGTAGTCGTATATAACACGTTATATTGTCGCAGAGCACACGTGTTCAAACACACACACAGACGATCGAAAATGGGTTTAAGTTTTCATTGTACGTTTCGTATTTTCGACGTGCGTGTGGATTTTTCGATTCCATGCAGTCAGAATACATATAGGGTGGCGTATATAATATGTATACCCGTCACTTCAGCCCACCGTACGAAACAATCACTGTGCTGGTGCGTATAATGTAATATTATAATGGCACTGTCAATCACTGCTCTTTTTTTTGACGTTTCAATAACAGTCGTCATTCGGTCGTCGTCGTCGTCGTCGTCGTCGATTATTATTATTGGACGCGCACGCCAGCGTGTGGGTTTTTCGTCGTGCCGCGGTACGTTTGAATATAATAATATTATTATATAGATATGAACCGATGATGGCCGGCGTGTCAGAGAGGCACTTGAGTACGGGTGGAAAAAAATAAAATAAATACATATCGAAAATCGAATTTTCGCCAAAAAAGATTACGGGCGGGTCGACCGTGCCAATGTGTGCGATAAAGTCACCGTACACCATATAGTCAGAGACGACGGCTGATCCCCGACCGCCGCGAGAGTATCATACCCGGGGATTATAATGGGGTTCTTTTGAAATCGAATTTCGAATTTTGCAGTTTGCGCACAGGTACTCACGCGGGCTCGCTCTGCCACGCAGATGTTAACTATGTTGTGCACAAACGTTTTTGGCTCGCGAAATAAATGGAATGATAATTCCGTTCGTATTATGCTAGAAATGAAATGCAAATTTTTTGATTATTCTTTTATAAACCTATATTATAATACGTATATATATATTATGTTTATTTGGTACCAGCTACTTTTACTTCGATAACTTCGAACGTCCAATCTTATAATACATCATAATATTATGTGCACTGAGAGGCGAGAACGACCGTGCTAATCATATAGGTATATAGCCAAAAACATATTTACAAATTTTAAACGCGTTCGATGAGATTGGTATATTATTACTGTAATCGTTTTTGTCCATTTAAAATACTTTAAAATCGTTTATCCGAGTTACGTGTTATAAATACGATTTATAGTGATTAAGATTGTTCTCTATACCTCCATATTAATATAGTAATTATTAACAAGGCAATAAAACTTAAGTGTGCGTGGTGATGTTATAATAGGTGTCGGCCAAAGTGGATACGCATTTTAAATATATTTATTAGGAAATAATATATCCAATTGAAATATATTTTACATTTTGAAATTGCTCTTGGTTTTTGTAATTTTAATTTTTAATTTTTTAACAATATATGAAATAGGTTAAATGAGTGCTTGTGTATTATTAACTATGATATATTATTTATCACAATAATTGATAATAGTGAATATATTGGTACAACGATGTCTTTATAACAACTAAAAAGTAATATCTAATAATAAGTGACAATTGGCGAGTACATTTTTCTGCTTTGCTGGTTTAATTCTAATTCTAAAAAGGTGTTTATAAATTATAATATTATATTGATGACATTTTTAAAACACTCGTTACAATAATGTCTTTTATAGTCAAAAATAAGATTATGAAATATGCTACATATTTATATTTTTTTTTATTTTAACTAATAGTTATATAGCTACTACCTGTCAAGTTTGATTTTATTCATACCAAAAAATTTAATATTTAATACTGAATGTTAATAATGTATACATTAAATATATTATTAGTACAAGTATTTTAAATTAACCATTTTGTATTTTAAATGTTTTCAAAAAATAATGCATGTACCCTATTTTAAATAATAATTTATAATGTATTATGGCGTACCCATTTTATCTAACCCTGGCTGAAATTTAATTTTTACATTCAAATTATTTTAATGCACGATATCTTTATTTAAAAAAATGTAATTTTATTATTGAATGATTTTTTTTAAGAAAATACTTAAGTTCAAACAAAAAAAGTCTCAAAATGTAATTAAAATAAAATACTGCAACTGAAAATGTATGTCAAACAAAAAAAAAGCTTATGCGCACTACTGTTGTTTTGAAATTTTAATTAAATTTGTTGCTGAACGATTTATAAATTGCAAAAACCACAAACTCTTTACTCACAAACTAAAGATTAAAAAAATAATAGTAATAATAAATAAAAAATGATTACAAGAATGTTGAAATAATTTATTATATTAAAAATATCCTTGATTCGTTTAAATACTTTATAAGTACACGACGGAGTAGTGGAGAATAAATTATTCCATCGGAACACTTCTTGCCTATTTAATTATTTTTTTATTTCAAATGAAGAAAACTAAGTAGTTACAGGTAAATCCATTAAACGGATTAAACTTTACCGTGACACAAGTTTATAATATTATACATTTTAAACGCCACAGTACATACAAGGCATGGGTGAGCAATTTGCGGAAAACAGAATAATTATGTATTCCAATTTCCAACAAATCATATTATACTTCTTTGCGATGCGTAAGTCACATATATTAATATATTATACAAAACTGAATAAATGCATATTTTCAACACACAAAGTTTAGTCAAACACGTGAATATACAATGTAATTCTCGCGTAAAACAGCTTAAGTAAAGACATAATAATATATATTATGTAAAAATATCGATTTTGGGCTAAATAAACAATGATATTCGATTATCAGACAGACGATGCGTTATGCAGGACAATGCGATCGCACTGCTCTGTAATAACGGTCGTTATGAAATGTACCTAACAACGATAAAACGTCCGATCCATTGTGACCGAAGCCTCTGAAGAGTTAGACTTTATGGAATTAACTAATTGACTGCGAAATTGCACATTTCAACTGCGGCTGTACCGATATACCACCTCCATTGCCATAAATGTGCGGGCCCTGTAAATGCGTTATAGTTCTGCGCCACTAGAAAATCTAAAATGTATACGTATTGTCCTACTAGCAAGGCTTGGTTTATATAATATCTGAAGTGTTTATGAAATAAATATATGATTTAATTATATTTACTTAATTTTTATGAAATAATGATAGGTGAGTTATTTTATCGTAGACTTTTAATATTATCGTTTTAACGTGATACCACGAACAAGATACCACTTATACAATTTACCAATAACCTACACTTCAATCACTCTCAAGCGCATCGGTAACAGTTATTGTTATCAGACATAAGTTATTTGGTTGTCGCAATATTATTAGTTATGTTACTATAAATTAATGTTTTGTTCATTTAATCATTTAATTTAATTTTTTCAGTGCAGTTTTCGCCATTTGGGTTGATTATATTATAATAATAGCTATACCTATACATATAGATAATTATATTGCACAATAACATTTGGGTGGATCCCGTCCAAACGCACATATTCAGAGTACACAAAACAGATAAGAAAGCGCGCGGGTGTTAAAAAGTTGTAAAAGTGTATCTGATCGAAATTACAAATCACGCGCAAAATAATATACAATAACGATTACGCGGGTCGAGTTTATTTTTTGGACGTGGCAGTACCTATATAATATGTGCGACGGTTTACCTGCAGGTGGATATACAGCGTAAAGGTATATAAAATAGTATAATCTGTTACGCGGCCATAATGTAACCGTGTTTCCATCCGAAAAAAACCAATTTCGTTTACCTCTAAAAAAATAAAATGAAACGAAATCACGTTGAAATAGAACTTAATATATTATGCAGCGTTTTCGACGACGACGTTTGTAGGTACAATATTATTATTAAATCTGTACGAACATAAATATATGTATGTACACGCGCATGTTAAATGTTTGTCGTTGTTGTTGCATGTTTATTTTATTTACAAAAAAAATAGTATTAAATACTTTTCTGTACTTAAATACTGTCGGGTAGGTAAATACATATTTTGAATGTATTTAAGTTACATCTGCGTGCGTATTTCCATAGCATTCTAATGTACTCGACCAATGACTTCATAATATCATAATATAACGTTGAATATATTTTATTCAAGTCTGATTTATTATCAAAAATCTCTTTACCTATACATACAAATACATATTATACCGCCGCGGTAAACCTACGCGGAACAAAAGAAATTAATTGAAAACAAAAACGCTAGCGGTATACCGGTATGTGTCGACGTTTTAATTTTTCCGTGAAAAACGAAATAGCTTTTTTTTTCGTAGCATCGGCAGCCAGCAGTTTGGGGGGGGGGGGGTTATGGTTTTTGTGTGTAGAGGTTACGGTTGGTTTTGAGCTGCGACACGTGTAATGCGCTCATATGCGTGGGGAGGACTCGTCGCTAAAAACTCGAGTGGTCACTCGTCCGGTAGCTAGCGAAGCCGTCTTGACCGCAGCACACATTATTAGCGACTGCGACCAACCACCTGTAGGCCCATAATTTGTCTTAAATAAAACGAAGCCAGTGCCCTACATATTCATTACAATAGTGATATTATACAATACTATACGGACAGCTCTCCGAGCTTTTTCCACTGTCTGTCAGCGATCGAACGTCTAAATATTTTACCGGTACCCAGCCTGCAGGATACGTCGTCATGCAGTTGTGGATATTGTGATTAATCGTTGATCGCTTTCGCGTGAAAATTATTATTGTAAGCTTACTCCTCCTCCTCCTCCTCTTCCTCCTCACTAGCCAGTATGGTTTAAATTATTAACACAAGCGCCGTATATCTACAAAGTACAAGTCGTACAACACCGGTAGTACTGCACCAAAAAACGAGACAGCCCAACATTTATAACGCATACAATTATGATACGTTTTTTTATGATTTTATATATCATCGTAGGCACATATTATTATAATATTTTTATGTTGCGTGTGCGTTATAGACGATAATAATATTATGGTCCTGCTGCACACGATAGTAATAATAATATTATTATTATATTATGTTCGGTCCGACACAAATTATTATCATTACGTATATCATTATTTCGTCTCATTATCGTCGTCGCGATGTTATATTGACAGCAGACCTCAAGGATCGAACGCACACCGTGCAGTACACGGCCATAATATTATATGTATAGGCATATACGTATTTATACATGATGTTACCTATATTATTACGACGAGAAAATACTTGTCGGACGTTTCATTATTGTTGTAATTATTACTATCGTTAAAATATATTTTTACTTCTCTATATACGCGGTCGGATATTTCGACTTTACCGGACGACGAGCCGCGAGCGAGGAGAAGACGCGCGTGAGAATTTAGCTACGCGCGTGGACCGGTGCACGCGAGACGATTGTTATACGATGTTCAGCGTTGTATAATATTATTTATACCTGTTGCCTATCGTATATCTACTATTATATTATACGGTGATATCGGTAGTGTCGAAGGTTTTGGGGTTGCTGAAGTGGAGCTTGCTAAAGCTGCCCCGGAGTCTACTCGAGTTCCTATCCAAGAGAAGAAAATATCATCTATTGTACGATATGAAGTCAGTATTGTACACAATGATACACAATGTAGGTACAGTACATTTGCTGCTGTGAGTAAATATAACAATAATATAACATATACAATATTATAAGGCAGCGTTTCTCAACCTGCAGTGGTACGCGGAAAGCTCATATTATATAGAAGAAAATGGAATGCATCATTATTGGACATTAATTATTATTTGGTTTATTTAATATAAATAATAATTGTACGTATTTAATTTTCTTTATATTATGCATTAAATGCTTATATTTATCATCATTTTGTGTTTCTAATGAAATAAAATTTCGTACGTTATTTGGTAAAGTGGTACATATGACTGTGTAGGTGGTAGATGGATATAAAATGGTTAAGAACCACAGTTATAAGGTATTCATCGTTATTTAGCACATTAGATTCCAATAACAATTATTGTGAAATAACCATGTTCGACGTTTGGTACTTATATAAGTCCGGATATACCTACATCTAACTTATAGAGGCTATAATATATGAAATTAATATTGCATTAAATCGAGAATATATTATGTTTAATATATAGTGTAAGTATGTAATATTTAGTTCGTTTAGAATTTCATAGACGGTCCAGTTATTAGTATTTATTTAGATCAAACGATTCCATAATGTTTTATGCATGTAAAAAAAAGTAATACTTTATAGCTTTATCGGTAGCTAAAGCTACCGTTTGTATGGGCAGTAAAAATACACAGCAAACTGTTTAAATATCATATTATATTATACATATAAAAGTAAATTCAACCTTAATTATTCGACTTAATCGAAACGTTGTATGACTGTTGTATCCTGCAGTAGCACTAGTAGCAGGACGGGTATATACTATTTTCTTGTCGATTGAGTAGACATAATTTATCATTATTATTATTATTACACTATAATATTGTATTATCAGCTAATGTATAGTAACATATTAAAATATAATATAATATATAATAAATGTATTAAATTGTAATACTATTTGTGTGTGTGTTTTCGAGACCTACCAGCAGACACGTCGCCGTAGTCTTATTGTGTAATTATTATACCATGGTCCATGACGTCGTATAAAATTCCATCATAATGCACACGACGACTATCATAAATTCCACGTCGAAGAAAATTAAATCTATAAAATCAAATGTTTCTACAATATATTATTATACGCACAATATTATAATATCCCATAAACTACATATTATTATTATATAATTATAACGAGCAAACGCGGTGCCGAATTGAGCGCTGCAGACCTCGAATCATTCTATCTCTCTCTCTCTCTCTCTATATATATATATATATGTATATATATATATATAGGTATACTACATAGGTGTATTGGCGTCGTATGTGTGTGTATATATTATAATAACTTACGGAAACCCTTAATGGGTTCTTCGGTTTCGTACGTACGTATATATCCTCTCGTATGGATTATCATTTGAACCTATACATAACACACTTTATATACCTATACCTACGCCGCATACAGGTATACGCTCGCTTTCCAATATATTATTCTGCCAAATATAACATAATATACGCGTATATACACAAACGCACATAGGTGGTATACGTACGTGTATAATATGACCACCGACTCTCATTATAAAACGTGATCGTTGGGTTTCGAAAACGGCGGCGGACGATAATTTTCGGAAATGATATGTAATGCGCATAATAATAATAATAATATATATCTACCTGTGTATCGTAAAATGCGGTGAGACTCGTTCTTACTCGTACGCTACTCGCGTACATTCGGCAGCAGCAGCAGCAGCATGTACATATATAATATTATTCATATATTCAATATTACTATTATTATTATTATTATTATACGATCGAAAATTCAGATGAAAACGAAACAGACGGCACGGGTATCCGATAATATTATTATTATCATTTCGGTGCCGTGTAAAATAATATTATAATACTTTGTCACCGTCGCCGCCGCCGCCGTCCGGTCGGACGAGTAATCTATGAAATTCCGTGGGATCTCCGCGAGGCGCCGGTCGGTGAATAAAAATCGTTCGACCGTCGGACGAAATGAAAATCAACCGAACGTTTTATTACGATAATTATAATAATAAAATTATTTATAATACATTATTATCGTGAATCGTCCAGCGGCCGTGGAAATCCAACGCAGTGTCCGATTTCAAATTGGTAACCAGTTTTAATCGACCGTAATCAGCCGCGGCACGTACACCAAGCACGTGCGTCCCAGGTCCATATTATTTTGCATCAATACTTAAAAATATATCGAGTGCGAGAAGAAATTTGTTTGCAGACATCAAATTGCACCTCGTTCTGTGCGTCGTGGGCACCTATTTAGACTTATAATACGACGAGAGACCGCGCATATTGTACCCGTTTTCTGTAAGATTATCGAAGCCAATGTGAGAAAGACAGACTCTAAAGCCGGGTTCGTGGCTACGTCGGGATGTGCATTTTATTGTATCATGATTGGCCGTTAATGTAATCATGGTTGTCGTTCACTAACCGTGATCCACCGGGAAATTCCCAAATTTGTGCTGAGCTCAACCTTTGAACACATCAGTCAAGACTGACGACCCTGCAGCGCTGTCAACCCGGATCAAGGCTATACTTTTTCAATGACTTTATATTATCAGTGCTCGAATTGGGGGAGGGGGAGGCGGAGTACCCTAACTAATATTTTAGAAATTTTAGCGCACCCCTATTGTTATTTTTAAGGGGAACGCACGGGACGCTTCATCATTCTGCATTTTTATCAAAATTCGCGAGGTAACGTCATAATTTGTCTTATGAATTATTTCATATCCGTGGATCTATAAATTAGTTCAGTTCATTAATATTAACTAATTATTATTAAACTATAATTATTAGCTTACTTTTGTTGTCCTTTCGAGCTTGTTATTATTTGTAACTACAATATATATCATAGTTGCAGTTATTATATTATAATATGTCTTAAATTAACTTGTATCTTTTTATTTTTTAAATTGATTATTTATCAATATTTTTAAAATGAAATTTAGAGGGGTATTAGGGGGTGTGCGGGGCGAAGCCAACAGTCGCCGTGGCTAAATAACATTAAACAAGTGATGGGGACACTCTAATTTTTCCAAGTCGAGCACTGGGCTTTATAGTACTCCTCGACTATAAAATTTAAATAAAAACTGATATTATTTATTTTCGCATGATATAAGTGATGACATTTATCAAATGTTCTATGAGCTAATAACAATTTGTATCACTACTTATTATGATGGTCAAGAAGTTTCATAAAAATCATCCATATAAGGTCATTACAAATTCAGTCGTAGGTATGTAAAGTTTGCCTCTCTCGCACGAGTGTATTGGCTACTCAAATCATATCACACATATGCGCGGTCTATATATATACCCAAGTCCGAGCACAGGTATAAGCGGTATACATAGAATCCCGATTCCTGCGTCCGATAGGTACTAATGGCTGGTGGTACGTAATATATAATTACGATTTCCGGTAACATATTTTACATTATAAATGGGTGTCATACGTCGTTGTAATACCGTGTCTGCTGTATATATATATTAGAATATTAACATAATATTATATACTGTATATAGAGAATATTGTCGTAATGGGTGCGCGCGATTACACGAGCTGCAGGAGTCGGTCTTGTTTCGGGACGTTCGTTTTTAACGTGGCCCATTAATATAATTTAGGCACTATATATATTATCATAACGACATAATATTCTGTTCGGTTCGCACCTACGCGTGGCGGCAGCGGCGTACGCATCGCGCATTATGGTAATGCCACGACTGAGAGAGCACGGAGGCGAGCATCATCGGAAACCGAAAAATTTGGTCTCGGGACGTGAACGATAATTTAATGATGGTATTTATAATTTTTTTTCCAAAACATATTATATACTATACTATAATATACGGCGGGAGATGCCGCGCTTACCTACGCAGCCTGCGTGGCTTACCCATAATATTGTACGTACATTAGTATTATATTATTATGTTTATCGTACCGAACCCGTGTCGTAATGTGCGGTGTAAATTTTCGAAAACGCGTGGGCGTGAACTTCGTAGAGCGTGTGTGTGCATAAAAAACAACAAGATCCACATAAAACGAGAGCTCCTCCGCCGTCGTCGGGTCGAATGCGTTTCGATATATTATTTCTCTGGTCCGTCCGTGCGAATCACCGCCCGTCGAGTATTATATATTCCATCATCATCATCATCATCATCGTCGCTGGTCCGCAGCGAGTTCGCCACATGTATTATTATTATTATTACCTATATAATATATTGCTGTTATTACTACATTATTATCTGTAGACTCGTCGTGTGATATACGTGTATCTTTATCGTATCGTAAACGCGTTCACCCGCGGCCACGACGAGAAGTGACCAGCCTCACGACGTCCTGCAGCACGGCGACGACGGGTCGCGAGACGCTATGATGTTATGCAAACACAAACAGACAAACGAATCCACGATAAACGCCGTCGTATAATATTATTGTTATTCGAATCCTAGACAGAGTCTATAGGGAGATATAGAGACACAGAGAGAGAGAGAGGGAGAGAGAGATAAACACTGATAAACTGTTTCTCTCGTTTAGGCAACGGATTAATCGTTACAACGAGATACCTGCCTACTATAAAATATATATACATACAATAATATTATGTACGCAGCACAATTGTAATTGTGAGATACACGTTCCAGAACAATTATGTTATGTATACCTACTACCAAGCCTGGGCAAGTTAATGAAAATATTTAACTGAGTTAAGTTAAGTTGATGGAAAACTTTTAAAAAAGTTTAAAGTTAATAGTTAACCTGATTTTTTTTTTAACTCAGTTAAGTTAAAAGTTATATGAACATTTTCAATTAACTTAATAACTTAAGTTAAGTTATTTTTTTTTTTTTAAATATCTATATTATATACCCAGTAATATGGTATAAAATCATAAAAATCATAAATATTATTGAACACAGGAAATAGCCAATAGCTTTTCTATACATAGAATTAAATTATTATAGGTACTGATGAATATAATTATGTAGTAGGTACCAAAAGCATACAAAATGCCGAAATAAATACAATCTTTTGATTTATTAATACAAATAAATATTAATACAGATAGGTATTAATACCATTAACATTTTTTTTAAATTATTAAATAAAAATAACATGGTATTTACTATTTACTATTTAGGAATGACTTAATTAAATAATATTAAACTCTGAATACTATTTCAGGGAACGGACTTTATACTTCAGTAAAATATTTATTACATTTTAGCAAAAGAGTCATCTCAAAGTTTTTATCCGCCATTGAACCTCTTCGCTTATTAAATAACGGACGACTACGAGTTGGTTCCCAATTGTCGCATTGGTTCCTGGGTTGTCTACAGGTAACATACGAGTTGGTTCCCATGGGTTGTCTATAGGTAACGTACGAATTAGTTCCCACTTCCAACATGCTTTCATGAAAACACAAATTTGTTAAATTAACTTTTCAAACTATTAAAATATTATATTCAACCAGCAACAATTTTCATTTTATACAAATTATTAGGACTGTCTAGAATACTTAGGTATGGTTAAAAATGTTGCTCAGTCTATATTATACATAATATTATATTATTATACTCTACACAGTACATACTCAAACGTATTACGTATTTGTCAGTAACAATATTTGTGCTTGCAATAGAATACAAGTGTATAATAATATTTTTTCCTAACTGCAATAATGTACCTACCTATCATAATAAGTCATAATAAAATAGCCAAATAGGTACCTAATATAAATTAATGTGCTATGAATTTACAACGTACATTTTTAACGAATTGTAAGTTCAAAATTTGGCCGTATTTCTATTTTATAATATTTTTGTCGATAAACTTTTATTTGGGAACTAATTCGAACAATTGTATACTGATAAGTACTTTTTTTCGGGAACCAATTCGTATACTTAATTTACCCCGGGAACCAATTCCGTATTACCCTAAATAACTGACCTCTGGCGCTGAATAAACGTCCCACATGAGCTGAAGAAGGAATTGCTGTATGAGATTGGATGTAAGCGTTTTTTATATAGAATATTCTATTCTTGCGTGCTGATAGGAGCCGTGAACTAAAAGTGAAATGTGAATTAGTGAACCCAAGAAAGCTATGTTATGTCTATATACAATATTGGCTGTTTATAAATATAAACATTTGAAATATAAAATATATATATGAACATAACCCAATTGGTTTTAATTTAAAAATAACTTATTTTAGTTATTTATGGCGAAAATATTTTATAATAATATCATTAATATGTTCTTGAGAATTGTACATTTGTGATTACTGATTAGTGATTTGTATCTATAATCTATATCAATATGACAATATATTATTATTATACTAATTATTAGTATTTATAAATTATTATTATTGTTATAATGTTATCATTACAATACGCCCGTATGTCGCAGTATGCCCAGTCCATACTGGGTAATGGGTATGGTATGGTATATCTTTATACATATTATATTATTACCTATATATATATTATATTATAATATAATATATACCTATATGGCTATTGCTATATGTATTTTTCTTGAAGAATTCTGCTTATTCGAACAATAAATAAATTTAACTATATTTCTAATTTCCTATTCTAGTAAATGGTTAATAATAATAATTTTATTATACCTATTATTATTTTATTATTTATAAATTAACTTAACTTGAATTTTATTGAAAGTAACTCGTTATTTATTAAGTTAATTTCAATAAAAATAAGTTAAGTTAAAAATTAAGTTAATGAAAATTAAATTTTAAAAAGTTAAGTTAATAAGTTAAAATTAACTTAACTTTTAACTTAACTTTAACTTTTTAACTCGTTTAT